>JAAGKR010000851.1:74965-158317 GCA_011419295.1 Clarias macrocephalus | reverse complement strand
TTGACATGACTACTGAAACTAAGGTCTGTCTCCAGAATCACCCCAAGATTCTTGACTTGATTTTTAGTTGTTTGACCCCTAGAGTGAAGGTATGCATTCACCCTCAGAGCTTCATCTTTGTTTCCAAATGCAATGACATTTGGAAAATTGTGGCACATTCAACTGTTAATTTCATCAATGCATTGGCAGAGCGAGTCAACGGGGCTGTATTTATTTGGAGATAAGATTAGGTAACATTATCAGCATAGCTGTGATAGGCAATTTGGTTCTTTCTCATTATCTGACTTAGTGGGAGCATATACAGGCTAAACAGGAGCGGAACAAGAATTGAGCCTTGTGGAACTCCGCATGTCATATATGTTCACTTACGCTCTCATATACTCACATAACCTCTCCCTTCTAAATATGACCTGAACCATTTGAGTACCATCCCAGAAAGCCAGACCCAGTTTTCCAGTCTTTCTATTAGTATGTTATGATCGAGAGTGTCAAACGCAGCACTAGCAGTACCAGCACTGATTTTTTTTTGCCAGAATCAGAATTTAAATTAATACCATTTATTATCTTTATGAGCGCTGTCTCTGTATTGTGACACATTGAAAGTCTGGTGAAGCCTGGATCACCATTTCATATGCCGTAAAGCATTTACCCATCTAAGTATCTTGTGACCAACCATAATGCAAAAAGTGTGATTTACTCTAAAATGATAGTAAGTCTAACCCAATCTCAACACTGGAGAAGAATAGTTCTTCTGTTATATTTCCAGCTTCATCACTTACAGTAGTACATGTCAAAAAAAGTTTGATTCTGATTAAACATTTTGAACATGTCAACACACATCTTATCGGACTGGTGTCTCTAATTAGTGGCTTAGTGGTTAGCACTGTTGCCTTGCAACTGCAGGGTCTGGATTTGATTCCTACCTCAGGGCTGTGTGCGTGGAGTTTGCATTTTATACGCATGCTTGGTGGGTTTCCTCTGCGCTTAAATTGCCAAAGTGGGAATAAACACAATGGGTAATTAGCATTCTGTAGTCCTATTTGGACCATAAATGTTCCTAGATGGATGATTATAGTGTTTCCTGACCACAATCAGTGCTGTTGGGATAAAGAAAGAGCAACCCTTTGAAGAGTGTTTCATTACTTATATGTTCCAGGATTATGGATCCTTTCCGACCATTCTATAATTTCCTGATTTCCGTGTGTGCATTTCAGTGTAGCACGGCTGCAACATAGTGATGAAAGTGAAATACTGGGTAAATGCAATAATGTTATGTCACTGATGTGAGGTCAGTGATTAATTTTTAAAACATATGCCACTGACCGAACCCACTTAAGGAGAAATGCGGTGTTGTAAAGGTAGCACCTCTATGATGAGACGCTGTGCATCGTTGATGAGGTTAACGAGGCGGGGATTGTCTTTAACTAGCCCCCGGATCCCATCCAGGTGGTTGAAGGAGACGAGCAGTAGGTCTCGTGGTCGTGGACAGAGGGCGATCTGGTACTTAAACGCCATCGTCATCAGGTCATACAGCTGCACACGAGCATCATGGACATTATGGCACAGTGTCACAATAACATATCAAATAATACAAATCACCCGTCCTAGCCACCCTACCCTGTCCATGCTGGTGGAGTTGAGCCTCATGATGGAGGCGTGAGCCAGGCGCGTGAGCACGCAGCGCAGAGCTCGTTGTGAGTACATGTTCTGCGGCTGCGTCACCTCCTCCATAAACGCCTTACTGAACATCACACCCACTATATCATTCATCACTGCAGATACAGGGGCAGAAAAAGAAAAATGAAACACTGAAATAATCAGATCAGTGCACACCACACCGAAGTGTCATAGCAAAGGCATCCAGACTATAAACGCACTGCACTTCTAAATCAGCAGGGAAACCATATCGGCTACTAACAGCTACTAGATACTAGATATTAACCCAGCTACGTGCTAACATTAGCACACTGCACTCCAGGATTGAGGGAAAATATATTAGGTGTTAAGTCGATTTCCACAACAGCAGCTAGCGCTCTTCTTCTAATGCATTATCGTTGCTATAGCAACAGCTCGTCCACAGACCACCTTACCTCTTTTTCTGTCATCCTCCAACCAACCTGCAAACCATGTGAACACAGCAAGGTGATTATTGTTATTGTTATGAATGTTATGAACACGTTTTTTGTTTAATACCACAGCAATCTGTTCTTTGGCCTTTGTTCTTTGCGCAGTCATTGGCCTTACTTGAAGTGACTTCGGGTACCTTTTAAGCTTTTGGCTAAGTTAGTGTCCACTCCCTTGGTTATTTTTAAGAGTCTAGAGGTTATATTTCACTCGTCTGGTTAGGTTTAACATGCTGGGTTAGTGTTCACTCGCCTGGCTAGTTTTAAGAGTCTGTAGGTTAGCATTTTTGATTTACGTACGAGTGCGTCTAGGTTAGCCGTCTCACACTAAACCTGCTGAAAACTAGTGCTCTGGCCAGCTACACAGCACTACACCACTGTGCCTCCCTGATGGGAACACTTCAGTTTATGAAGTAAATGTGCAACACAGAATCTATTCTCTGTATTTCTGAAAGAAAAAAAGAAAAAATAATAAGTAAATAACTATGATTAATTTTCCTTGGCAAATATAATTAAAACCATTATATATATATATATATATAAATACCACTGTTTAATATAATTAAAAAGTGGTAGATTTGTCTACTTAAACATTTTGATGAAGAAGTGTTAAATAGCAGGTGTCATGCCTTTATAGATACAGCATGATTTCATTTCTGTGACGTCATTAGGATAGGTGGGTTTTCACACTTCCTGCGCACATTTGCAGGATGTGAACACACCTATGCCACATTTTACTGTGGTTTAATAGAGACTTCCTAATCGTTTTTAATCGACACACGGTGACATTAAGAACTAATTACAAGAAAGAAAGAAAGGTTTGGGGGTTGGGGATGCGGGCTGGTTTCTACACAATAGGAATGAACTCGTCTATCTGATACAGAGGATTTCTGTACAACACGAATGTGCGCAGGGATTTCTGGGGGAATAACTATAACTCCGGTTACCTTTTGGTATTTTATCACCTGTAACACACTGAGCTCGGAGTCTCTGGTCCAAAATGTATAGCATTTCTCCTCCCAGGTTTATAATCATTAACGGCAGCGTCCTCAAAGACATGGCTGTGAATTAAATCTGAGGATTACAATCAGTTTGCAGGAAAATAGGTCATTACACGCCACGACCGGGAGAGGGCGCTGTTTCTGCTTATGTTTCTTTTTTGTTCTCATTTCATTGAAACAGCTGCCATCCAACTGTACCCTGTTATTACTGACACCTATTCTAAATACCATCACAATTAAGTATTTAAAGCTATTATTTTCCCAATTAAGGGATAGTTAGAGAAGCAGGAATGCCATGCAAGGAAACAAAAATCACCAGCGTCGCGTTATTACATGAAACGCATGTGTATAAGACGAATGTTTTATTATTTTTAATAATATTTTTATTATTAGTATTATTATTATTGTTATTGTATGATCTCGCATCTTGCTTGTTATTATTATATTCGATATTGCAACAAAAGCATCTTGTTAAAACGAGAAAAGCGCCTCATCGTTACGAGCAAATCATTTCCTTATTAAAAGAAAAGATCTTGTTGTGTCCAACGCATTAATTATAAAAAAAGAAAAAAAAATGCATTTTGTAATTATGAGAAATAAACCATATTATAGCAAAAAAAAAAAAAACCATTGATTCTTTCAGAATGTAGAATAATTTGTAGAAACAGTTTAAAGGTTAAAACAAAAAAATATATATACAAACTAAAAATATATACTAGTGCTAGCACTCGTCATTGACGGTTTCAGAGTTTTTAGAAATAGTTTGATAATTTTTTTTTAGGTTAAAGCTAAAAAATAATCTGCTGATCTTTAATATAATCAGTGATATTATTATTATTTCAGGTTGAAGTCCACGTACATGTCTGTCTGTATGGCAAAACTCTCTGTCTAACTTATTAATACAAAGAAATCAAGTTATTATAGGTTTGAGTATCTCACGCCCTAAGTTGTACTTCTTTCACAATCAGCCAAATGCACGCCCTGTTCAGTAATCAATTAGAAGCTTAATTTAAAGTGGACTATTAAATCCGGCACATAACTGTTCATAACATCGCTTTTACTCAACATTTTGATTTCACTTACGGTGCAGGTTAAACTTCGGGCAGATGTCTAACTACTGCAGCGAAGGTTTCAGTAAATTCTGTCCAGCAATCGATTTAAGACGAGCTCACATTTTAATGCATGCACAGTACGCTGTCCAAACTGTCCACAAAACTGCTCAAAAATTCCCTTTCATTCAGCATTTTTTCTCAGATTTCATCAAGATTTCATTTATTGTGCAAGTTCAACTTCAGGCAAATTCCAAAGTACTGCCAAAGTTTCATTAAATTCTGTCCAACCAGTTTTGCGTGATGCTGTGACAAAATCTAGCCGGACATACAGAGAGACAGACAGACAGACAGACTTTTAAACATTTTTCTGAGACTGGTTTCGGGTCACGTGGTGTAGTGTTTAGCACCGTGTTTAGCACCGTCGCCTTGCACCTCCAGTGTCTGCGTTCGATTCTTGGCCAGGTTTGATTCCCGTCTCTGTGTGCATGGAGCTTGCATTGTTCTCCACGTGCTTGGTGGGTTCCCTCCGGGTTCTCCAGTTTCCTCCCACACTCCAAAGACATGCGGATTAGACTAATTAGCATTTCCAAAAATTTCCCGTACTGTGTGTGTGTGTGTGTGTGTGTGTGTGTGTGTGCTCTGCGATGGATTGGCACCTTGTCCAGGGTGTACCCTGCCTTGTGCCCTAAGTCTTCTGGGATGGGCTCCAGGCCCCCTGTGACCCTGAACACAGGATGAAGCGGTATAGTAGATGAGTGAGAGAGTGAGTGGTTTCGGGTCGATTTATATAGAAGTCTCGAATAAAAGGCGCATCACACATGTATGTCTTCAAATTCAAGCTTCAAATAATATACAGCAATGTGGTTAGGTAACGCAGTGTATGTAAGTAAGAGTACAGATATTTGGTATTTGGTATATAAGGTATCCTCCAATGAAGCTTCTTCAGTAATTATAATCATTATGCAAATATAATTGACTCTAAGTGACGCACATTTTTTTTCCAGACAAAGATACTTTGGTGTTCACTTTGATCTTCTGGAATTCTTTTCTTTGTTTTTTAATTTCATTTAATTTAATTTAAATCCCCTCGCTTTGTTTTTATCCGCCTTGTTTCTTATTGATGCAGAAAAGGCAGGATATTTTCACCTCTCCGTCTTGCCCAGGAGACTGTAATGAACTGAGATCTGAACACATCACACTGCAGACCTGAACCTGTTCACCTCAGTGTAACGCTGTAGTCAGCCGTGCGGTGTACTACCACACCTGGTTGATTTGCATTTAGTACTGGAACTAACACGCCTATCTTCTGAGAACTTTCCCTGAGGAATGCATCCAGCTCAGCTCTCACAGGGTATCTATGATTTATTTATTTATTTATTTATTTATTATATATATGCTGTTTAGTCTTATATCCCCAGCTTAGAGCTGATATCACTGCTATGATTCAAATGTTATGGCTCTGTTATTAGACATCTGTTATATGTGCGATCTGAGTAAATCTATTGTTTTAGATGACCAAGGCCATCATCCCTTTCTACACATGAGCGCCAAGGTTTTATATGGAAGATCATCATCATCATCATCTTCAACTTCATCTGTATAATTGTCTCCTGGAAAGAAATGCAGGATGTCAACAAAGCCATCTACCTCCAGGGCAAGACGTCTGCTAATATGCAAACTAGTCAGAGTAATATGCAAACTACCACACGGCAGAAGAGATAACACCCATCAGGTTTAAACACGAAGCGTGAAGAATAAACACATACCTCTGTGTCCGTTCATCATTCAGCGCTCTGCTTTCAACAACTTTATTCCTTTTGAACGAGCCATGCCACCACTTGTTTTTTTTTTTTTGTTTTTTTTTTTTTTACCAAAATAAAGAATTATCGTTATGAAAGCCAATAACATTCTTATTAAATTGTTACCAATTTGCATAAATGCCTGTGACTAAAGAACACTAAAGGTTCCTGGTTCTACAGAATTTGAAGTTATCTGTTTAAATAAATAATAAATACAGTCATTCAAATAAATAAAATCTGTTTTTTTTTTTCCTGTTGGTTTACCTGGGTACAGTATTTATTCTGGTGTAAATGCACTGGAATACATTGCTAGGTTTGCATACGCTGCTAGGTGTGAAGGAGTGAAGGAGTGTGTATGTGTGTGTCACTGTAATGGACTAATCTTCTGTTCCCAGCTGGTGCACAGTGTTCCTGATGAGATCCACCTCAACCCAGATTCGAATGAACTGCTCGAAATGTACAAATGAGCAAAGTAGACATCAGACCGCAGGAGTGTTAAGAGAACCAGGTTTTTGGAAAAGTGTCATGGTCACGCCGAATACGGAGCTTGATCAGCCTCTGCACCTCACCAGATCACTTCACGTGAATGCTTTAGCGTACAGTATCTATCACACGCCGTTTGTCTTTATTTGTCGCTGTCATTCTATAGTCTATGTACAGTATGTTTGAGCCAGTTTCAAGTTTTAATGCCTGATTTATGAGTCTCACGTGGCATGACGTGCACTTCTCCAGAAATGTAACTACACGCCGCGGTGATGCAGACCACAAGAACTGGGATTGGTCCACCTGGTACTGTAGCATTTAGCACATTTCCAGTTTCTTCTTCTTCTTCCTCACTCACTCACATATACTCATATACATACAGTATACTTTCCAAACTGTAGTCCAATGCCTTAACCACTGAGCTAACCCTGGCCCTTTATCTTGTATACATCCTATCCCGGGAGACTTGGGGCACGAGGTGGGGCACACCCTGGATAACACACACACCTAAACTCACACACCCACACACAGTCTGGACAATTTTGGAATGCTAAGTAGCCTAATCTGCATGTTTTCGAACTGTGGGAGGAACCTGGAGCATCTGGAGGAAACCCACCATGCACACAGCCCCCGAGGCGGGAATCGAACCCGGGCGCTGGAGGTGTAAGGCAGCACTAGCCACTACGTCACTATGCCGCCTTGTTCTTCTTCTTTTTCGTCTACGCTTCTATTTATCCGCTGAGTCGTTAGGTCAGACGTCTTCTCTCGTTTCTGCATTGTAGTCATTTTGTTCAACATTTATTAGCCCCAACATTGTTGTTGTTTCAGATCAGGTTCATATTTATGCTTGCAAATTAGCTGTTAGCTAGAATTACTGAGAGAGCTGAGTGTAAAAGTTTGTGACCCCCCCCCCCCCCTTGATATCTGGGTAATAATACCCCGACTCAGGCCATGTTACAGCATAGCTAATATAACCTTATCTTATCAAATAAGTTTGATAATAAAAATAATCTTATTATATAAAAAAGTTTACATCCCTGTTGATACTACTACAGTAAGTTGAAACAAGTAGGCAGTTATGTGTTAACTGTCAAGAGACAATGAGAATTAGGGGAAAAAAAAGTTTATACCCACACACACCCAGCCAACCTCGTCCACCAACACACACACACACACACACACCCTAAATCACAAAGTATTGACAACTTTCACAGACTTGAAAATGGAAGAAAAACAAAAGCAAAAACAAATTTTTGTTTTATTTCAAATCTTTAGTCATTTTACATGGTGTGTTCAAGTCAAAGCGGGACAGAATTCCCTTTATTTCCTGTATAATCCCCTGCTACACTAATGCCCGTATCCAGGTGTTTCACTAGTGCTTGGATACCAACGTTCCTGCAACGTCTAAGTGCTGTTGGTGAATGATTGTGTTTCTCCAGACAGTTGCATCTCTTCCACAACCTGGTGACATCCAGTGATTATCCATCAAGTGTGGAACGACTGGGAACGACTGCAGTGGGTTCTGAGCCACCTCGGCCGGGATCGTCATTCATGGACGTACGGCCTTCTTTCGAGCGTCTGCGCCGTTCAAATGTTTTCCTGCGGCTAAGAGTCTCATCACTGTACTGTTCTTTAACTCTTCTGTAAATGTCCCATTTGGCTTGAAATACCTTCATATACCGTGTTTATACACAATATTTATAAAGCTTCTTAATAGAGTGATATATGTAATGAACATGGCAGTCATTTTGGCAGTTTGAATTGAAACATATACATTTAAGTCAATTAGACATTTGTATCTCAGGTGCAAGACCGTGTATGGAATAGGAGCGTAAATTTGTCTAGATTGTGGAGTGTAAAATAGTTTGAAAGTATATCAGATCAACAGATGTCAGTCAATCAACAAATTATGTTATAGCTGATCAGTGTGTGCCAAATATAAAAAAAATATATATATGAAACTATGTAACCTTAGAGTCAAATAGCAACATAATATCTTTACAAAGTGTTAAAAAAATCTAAACTGGACTTGTTTGAACTTCCTGAAGTTCTCTGATTGAATGACGTACAGTACAATATAACCACGACCTGGACGACCGGAGATCTTTCCAGAGAAACAGAGCGAGATAGACAGTAAACCCGGAGTAACGAGGGCGCGCAGTCTGCGTGCTGTACGCCGCGCGACCCGGAGGGCTGCAGCGCTGCACATGACGTTGTCTCGTGCGCAAGGGGGCAGCGTCGCGTTTACCAAACTGCACGTATTACACACGCAACGATAAAATACAAAGATAGATAAATAAATACTTACTTAATCCAGATGGGGAAATTCCAGATGTCGAGATAGCAATAGACACAGGAATGACCAGAAGTTACTAGAGCAATGCTAACAAATAAAAAAAAATAAAATATACAAGATATGTAAATAAAGCACATAATTTTAGGAGTTCAGAAAATAAATAAATAAATAAATAAATAAATAAATAAATAAAATGACAGAGGATGAGTGGTTTGCTTGCATGATAGTTTTTTGGTTATGCAGACATTTTCAGAAACATGTTATTATTATTATTATTATTATTATAGTATTGTTTTTAATTTGCGGCATGTTTGGTGGGTCTGAATGAGATCAGACTACATCATTCCCTGCACAACTTCCTTCCTTGCCTGACTGCCGCATAGTCTTGCTCAAACCGCCGGCTCTCTCCACGCACCCCCCCCCCCTCCCCCCTCCCCCGTCTCTCTCTCTCTTTCACACACTGTGTGTGCGCGCGCGCGCCCCCAGGACAAATCCGATCCGATTACGCACGCCTTCTCCGACGCGCGCGAACAGCAGAACAGCCTGCTGCAGCCCGCTCACGCGAGTGTCTGCACGCGGGTTCGCTCTGTCCACGTCACACTGGTGTCTCTCCTGAATGCGGAAACGGCGGCTGTATTAAAGAGTGGAAGGAGGGGAGTTGAGCAGGGCCGGGCGCTCCTAGAGAGAGAAACTTCCTCCTATATGTGTGTGTGTGTGTGTGTGTGTGTGTGTATGAGTTACTCAGTGACCCGAGATGTGATCGGATACACACTTTACGCGCGCGCTGGTCAGTGAAAGAGAGGGAGAGAGGAGGATTTCGGGTCACTAAGAAGACTTTCTAAGACTCAAAAAAGTGAAAAAGTTACTTCGTTAAGGATTGACTCAGATCCCCTGAACAGGTAAATCCAGTTTATGTTTACAGTAGATACTTTACATTATACATATGCCCTGTTAGTTTTGAATCAGGGTCACAGACAGGGGTCAAATTATATACTTAATATACTTATATATAACTTGTTTAACTTGTGAAAGGTCTGATCTGATCAAGGTTAGTCAAGTCAGGTTTTTATATATATAGATTATATAACCTGCATGTTTACTGTGTGAAGTCTGAGTGTTGGTTAGTTTTCTATCACAGCAGCTCTTACTGTCCAGGTTCGAGGGTTCGATTCCTGCCTCTGTGCGTTTAGTTTGCATGTTGCAAAGCACTGACACTGGAGACTCCTTCTTCTTTTGTTTATGTAAGATTACATATCTCCTTACAGAAAATAATCAGTATTTTACGGGAATAATGAGTATTGTGGCGTAGTGGTTAGCACTGTCGGGTCGCATCTCCAGGGTCTGGGTTCGATTCCCGCCTCGGGGTCTGTGCGCATGTTCTCCCATTGCTTGGTGGATTTCCTCCCACAGGTTAACTGGTGTCTCTAAGTTTTCTGTACTTTGTGACGGATTGGCTCCTTGTCCCGGTCTCCTAGGATAGGCTCCAAGCCCCCCTTTCACCCTGTACACAGAATAAAGCGGCATAGACACGGAGTGAGTGAGCAGCTCTTATAATAATGCAGGAGCAAATCACAGGTTTATGTAAAGCAAAGTAAATAAATCTAATCTAATCTATTCACGGGTTTATAATAATGTGCATGTTCTAATACGTTATCAACCCAGTGAATGCCATGAAGCAGAGTATAAACTCTCATCCATGAACATGCAATAGAAGTCCAGATTAAATACAATCAGACAGTTCTCAAAGAAACAAACGAGTACTTTTCCTTGTTACTGAGGTAGTTCAACCAAGCATCCATCTTTAGCATTTTTTTCTCTTAATGGGGTTTTAGAGTAAAGCTTAGAAGATACATCTTAAAGTTCCAAAAAAAAAAAGAACGATTAAGGACCATGTGACAAGATCATGTGACATGATGAGTGTGCAGTACAGTCATGCGGGATTCCTGGACAACATGGCGAGATGTTCCTTTCTTTCTGGGGGTCTTTAAGATGATGAGATTCATATGGAGAGGAAAGACTTCTGACACGAAACAGTTAAATAGTGGCGCGGCACTAACAGTGCATAATGAAAGCTTTTGACTAGATGATATGACATGTCTGGTTCTGACGGGTAACGTAGGTCTGCACCTTTCAGCACGACAATGACCACGGATACTACCTCATAAAATACACATTATTATCACTGGCATTCTGCATAGCTTTTCTGTGGCAATGTATAATTGTTTGTAATTATTAGTATATGCCCAGGACCAGCAGTGCTGAATGCTGAGTGGTTGGAACAGACAAGAGGGAACATGAGGTTGCGGCTGCGGTTGTTGGTTACATAAACAACCAATTTTTAAGTTGTATCTTAAGGCACTTTGCAGCTCGTCACAGTAAAACATTTATCCTTATTTCTTTTATTTAATGTATATCAATTCATACATTTTCAATTTATATTATATTTAAAAATCAGGAGGCGCTCATGCATTTTCTTGGCACAGGACTGTACATATCTCAAGTGTGGTTTTCTTGACTGATTGCAGTGCGACAAATTTGCATACTTCTATATTGACTATTCATTAGACCCAAAGTAAAAACAGTCACGGTAAGACAAGCTTGAGTTGTTTCTAACCTAAAACTACAATCATGAATTCCTATTTCATGCTTAAATTAGCCAACATGAAAGACTTTAAGGTTTGGATTTAGGCCGGGAATTTTCTGTCCTGTTAACCTTGAGAAAAAACAGAGGCTCAATTGAGGAAATAACTGTTTATAGGCAGTTTAATGAGCGAGGACAGGAACTAACTTGTTTTATAGAAGTAACACTAAATTAAGTAACTGTAAATGGCTAAAAAATACCAGATTTGTATTTGAAACAAACACTAGGCAAATGTTTTTGGTATAAGAGAAGTAAAACAACAAGTCATCCTAGATAAAATCAATAATTGTTAAGCTCCAAGTTTGTTTTTTAACATTCGTGGTAAACCTATTTGGAACAGTCAGTAATTCACTAGTGCAGGTAGAAAGTTTCAAGGTAGAAAGTTTCCTCAGTACGACATCAGACTGCCTCCTTTACGTCTGAAACGCTGACCTCCTTTTATCCCCCCCCCTGAAATGGCTGTAAGAAGCTTCCTCTCCCTGACCGCATGTGGAAATTAATTTCCGACTGAGTAAATGCCTGTGAATGCGAGTCGGCAAGCTCTAATAATAAACACCGGACTAATGTTAGTAGTAACACGAGTGTCCATGCTGTTTTCACATTCCGACTTAAAAGCACAACTCAGGAAATGAGATCATTCGATGAGTATCGATTTGAACTAAACGGTACGGCTTTCTGTAAAACGTTTGCACCGTTCTGATGTTTTTCTGTGGCTGAGAGTTTCATCACCGTACTGTGCTTTTTTTTTTTTTTACGTCTTCTGTAAATGTCAATAGCTTTTACACACTTTAAGTCCTGGCATATAAAACACACATTTTTACATAAGCAAGATTGAGCTAACAATAAATACCCATAATAGTGTATTATTTATAAAAAAAAAGTATATAAAAAATATATAAAGACTTTGATAATTACACTCCAATTAATTCATCAGGCAAACAAAGCAGTGGAATCGACATACTTCTAAATAAAACTAGACGGTAAACGGAAAAAAATGTGTTTAATATGATACGATCATAAAAAATGTTTGTGTAAATGGATTAAATTTGTTCGGCTTGTGCTTGCATAGTTAACCCTAACAGAGGAACGTTATTATAGTATCGATGAGTTATCGATGAGTAATTTGAATGAAATAATAAGAAGTTAGGGTGATAGTTAGATCTGATTTAACTGATTAATACAGTAGAATGAATAGAGAATTTGTGAGTCTTAATATTTGGATCGTACTGTTGCCATAGAGACCTGATGTTTTTAATCTTTCAATGCAAAATAGCTCATTGACGTCCAAAAAGTTCGTAGCGGATCGGAGTTGAGTTTTGGCGATACTGTAATGATGCTTTCGTACTGAAAATGAAAAGGGAAGTTCCCTTATAAATAAGACGAATTGGTCTTTAACCTGACTTAGTTTGAAACTTTCACTTCATAATAAATTTGCTTTGTCACTTTCATTTCTGTTCATTTTTTTTTTTCACATTTATGGAGAGCGGAACTACTGATGAATCTGGATTTTCTTTTTTTTCCCCATAAACAGAGAGTATTATGTTGTTTCCACAGCAGCAATAATGTATTAACATGAGATCATTGATCTATGTAGCTCAAAGGTTTTGTCTGTACATTGGTCAGAACTCACTCAGTTAATGACGTCATCACGTTTCATACATTGGAGAAACCGAAACCAGTTTCAGACAATTTCTGTCTATATGTCAGTATATCTGTATATTGCAATTTTGTCGCAGCATCACGGAAACAGAATTTGTCTGGACCGAATTTGAAGAAACTTTGCCAGTCTTTCGGTATTTGACTGAAGTTACATCTGCGTCATAAATGAAATCAAAATGTTGAGTAGAAATGAAGATATGAACAGATTACCTCACAGCAGCCATCGCTTTTTGGGACGAATGCAGCACTTTTGCCCTTCAAGTGGGCGTGGCTATACTGTATGTGTCAGTCAACAGAACTAATCAACGCAATATTTACGGTAAATACACAGAGTATGCGGAAGACAAAGAAATGACCTTAAGGCCCATATAAAGCGCCCAAATCCTCATGAAACACAAACAAACGCCCGACGACATAGCATGGCTTACTCCAAAAAAAGGTATGTTACTTTTGAAAACTGAACCTTCAGAGATGTAAGGACAGATCAAACCAGTTGGTCTCATATGTTCTGTGGTGCTAATTAATGCATTAATGTGAAGCGCCACAATGAGATAGAAGACGAGTCATTAGTGTAAACATATCCACTGCAGTCTGAGGTCAGGGCATGTAAAATATCTGAACTGATAGTGTTGGGCACTCAAATCAAAATGTTGAGTAAAAGTGATATTACGAACATTTATGTGCAGGATGTAACAATCTACAGGAGGTATATTTGGCTGATGATGAAAGCTTGATGATGAAGGGCTAAAGATACTCAACCTTACAACATTTTATTCCTCTGTATTGATAAATTAGACAGAGAGATCTGCCGTACAGAAAGACAGACAAACATTCACGTGGGCTTCAACCTGCAATAACAATATTACTGATTACATTAAAGCTCTTCAGATTATCTTTAGCTTTAACTATTTCTAAAAACTCTGTAACCGTCAATGACGAGTGCTTACGCTAGTATACATTTAATCTGTGATTTCGAGCTTGCACTATAGACTGTCACATAGAAAAATGAATCAACACTTGACACTTGGTGAGTGAGGGATGAGACTTCCGCAGTGCTGTAATACAAGTGATGTCTTTTTGATGTAACTACATCACAATAGCCAAATAGCAAAGCCACAAAGGTAAGGTGGGTAAAAAGGAATTGCATCAAATTATTTAAACACTGGAAGAACAGCAATCCACTAGCATGCTCCTTTGAGTAACAATGGATTTGGTCAAGGTTTTAAAATTACTGATGATATCATCCACCTTTAGAACATTGTGCCCTTAATGAAACCTGTTCCTATTGCTTGAGGACATGTACAACCATTGGAATTCCCCAAAATGCAAATGATCTCTTGTTGCATTTATGTTGTTGTTCTTCTTCTTGCAGAGGTGTGTCGTCTGGAGAAGACCTGTTTTGAGTATGAGTATAGGTGCCAGTCTCATGCCTGCTGCCTTTCCTCCTGATTTGGATTCTCACCTTTGGCCTGGCTTTTGTAGCACCGTGTGTGCTTCTTCCTTCATTCACCCAGACTTACTTACATGGGCATCTTCACGCTGTCCAGCCAAACTGTATCATAGAATGGAGCAAAATCAACCCGAGGAACATGCGGACCCGAGCTGTGAGTTTCAGCCTCAACTGGATCTGTTTAGGAAGTTGGGCTTCTCCGATGCACAGATCCATGCTGTGATACTCAAGTTGGGCCTCCACACTGACACCGACCGGATTCTGGGAGAGCTGATACAGGTCAGAGCGACGGAGACGGAGGATTCTCACGGGCCAACAGTGCTGGCTTCATCTGATGAAAACCAGAGGAACGGTCCCAGTGTTTCATCTCAACCCGCTGAACAAGAGGACACAACTCTGGACGAAGATGCCCTCAGGCCGATAGTCATAGATGGCAGCAACGTAGCAATGAGGTGAGTCAACAAATATATTGCTTGGGCAAATGAATATGGGCATTGTCAAACAATGGCAAAAATTAAATATCTAAATTTGTTTTAAGCATAGATGGTGAGAGATTATAACTATAAATATAAATGTGAAGAGTAACAGTGTGTGCAAAAAATGTGTTTGAACATTTTTTTTTAAACTTCTTGAATCCTAAAACAAGTTAATTGGTCCAATGCGTGTAAATAACGACTTGCCCTACAAGATCAACAACAATAAATCGTGACTAGCATTAGCAAAGCAGCTTTACACAATCAAAAGAAGTAAGTTTGTATGGAATGTGTATGAATCAAAACGATAAGATTGTCCCTGATGAGCAAGTCGAGGGCGACGGTGGCAAGGAAAAACTCCCTGAGACGGCAAAAGACTCAACAGGGAACCCATCCTCATCTGGGTGCATCCTCATCTAACATTATAATGTCAAGAGTTATAAATACTGACTTGCAATATGTTATCAATGTCTGTAAAACTTGACTAGCTTTACTTTGCTAACAAATGTAGCTAACGACTAGCAATACAAGAACACACCTATAAATAAAGATTAGCATTACAATATCAGTAGTTATAAATATTGACTTGCAATATGTTATCAAGAACTATAAACATGACTAGCTTTACTTTGCTAGCAACTGTAGGTAATGGCTAGCATTACAAGAACACAACTATAAAACATTACTAGCTTTACACGGTCACTAACTATGACTAGCATTACAAGAACAGTGATAGATAATGACAATATCAACTTTAAATAATGACTACTATCAACTGTAAATAATGACATTACATCAAATTAAAATATCAGCTATGAAAAATGACTAGCGTTTCAAGATTAAGAACTAGAAATATTGACTCTATCATTCACTTACGTGGCCCTTTGATATCAAAAATCAGAATTACAGTTCTATCACTGACTACACATGGACAAGTGTTACAGTTATAAATGACAAAAATGTTTATTCGTAATTACCGATAGTGATAGCAGTGGCTAAAAATATCGACTAGCACAACAATTTCAACTAACGTTACAGTAAAACAAATAACAACTAGCATTATTATATTATTGACTATAAACGTCAACTAGCATTGCAATATCAGTAGCGACTATGATAACTACTAAAAGTAATGATTAGCATTATAATATTTAGCATTATCAATAGTGCCTAGTGATTAATTAGCAACATTGACTAGCATTAGACTATTAAGGATTGTAAACAGTAAATAGTGATAGAATATCAGTAACTGTAAAGAATGACTAATGCTACAAATATAATAGTGACGATTATAAATATTTACTAGCAATAAAATGTAGCTGTAATCCATGACTAGCAATTCAGTCGCAATTAGCGATTTAGCATCGCTATCTGTCAGCAGCATTCAGCTAAACAATAACGATGACAATTTATAAGGCCTGTAAAAATACTATTGTCTTCATCAATACATCATTTAACAGATGTGATAAAAATGTTATCACAGGAGAATATTTTGTCTTATTGTCATTTTTTATTTTTCTCCATAGTGTGACCTGATTCAAGAGATTCACATGAACATATATCAGTTTGTTAATGATGTATGGACCCATAAAATCTATACTAATCATAACGCATATAGTGTAGTAGTATAGCAGTAAAAATAAAAAGGTGGCACATTTTCATAAACCTTCAAGTGTCACAATTTTATATACTGTACATTTCCTTTTACTCATCACTAGGTAAAACTCTGAGAAACTGATTACCTCATTATTTCATACATAGTAAACCAATCAAAGATGAAACAGCATTTTTGAAATCAGTCATAACACAGAAGGTGGCATTTATCATAAAAGATGGGAGGAAAATACTTCATCCTTCTCTGTTTATGTTATAATTCATGCTGATTGCACACTTCATGGCGGGCAGAACCACTTTGCGCATGCCGAAAAAGTCATATTCTGATGATAAAATGCTTTGTACATGTAACGCAAAATCAACATCCATGTAATCAATATTTAAGTCAGAATCTCTAATCAGAATGATTTAAACTGAATTAAAGACGTATTGTTCATGTGAATGAAGCTTGTGTTGAATGTGAAAAATGCATAATTGTGCCGCCAGGGCCTGAATAGTAAAATGCTAACGATACACTCAGTTTGATTATCACTCTGACTGATCACTTGTCTAAGCAATATAATAGGAGTCTAACATGATGCTAACGTACTAATCGCCTTAATCTACAGATTCTGTTTAATTTAACAGTACAGCTTAAAAATAGCACTTGATCCAGCACACTCACACATTGAGCATTTTATTTTCCATGTTATGCGCTGACAGATTCTCGTGTATGCAGCTTAATGTCACTTAAACCACAAAACACTTTTTTACTTAGCAATTTCCAGCTGTCGAAAAATCCTATAAAGCAAATATTTTTTTAAAGATGTAAGAAATGTTGGGGGTACGAAGACCGAGCACGCATAAAAAATAAATAAATAAAAAATCATCTTTATTTTTGAAAAATCTGTCACCTACAGTATGATGTGCAAAAAAGAAAAAAGTAAATAATTGTGATTTACTAATATTTAATATAAAAGTTCAAATGCTTTTTTAATGTGTTATATATGTTACGAACAATATTGTTAGTCACTATACAATGAAAGAACCTTTATTTATATAATCTCTTTGACTCGGTTATATGCAAATTCTTGTTTGTTGAGCTCTGAGCTATGTGAACAATCGCTGCATGAATGACCGAAGTGCACTGATGCATAAGAAGACCTGCATACTGTACACAAAGACTCATTCCTGGCTCGTGTCATTCGATACGGATTAAGGGAAGGCACCATTTGAAACCGTGTTTGTGACTGAAATAATACGACTGCAGCATGTCACCAGATGAAAGTTACTCTTTACAGGAATTTCGTAAGAGAGCGCAACATTACAGCGGTTTGGTTTCAGTCCTGCGTTTGAGCTTTGCTTCGTTTTGTTCTGACCCGTATGTGGATCGGTAACTGAGACTGAATGTTTTGTGCTGAAACGCACTATGAGTTGACCATATCACACCAGAGCGTCATGTCTGTGATATAAATTTTTTTCAAAGCTGATAAAAGACCAAAAAAAAAAAAAAAAAAAAAATTACAAAAACATTACAAATACAATCTCCATTTTTTTTAAAAGAATTTAAATACAAACAGAATGCATTTTCCATGGCAGGAACAAACAGTTCCCAGAAGCCCAGGGACAAATATAATACTGAGAAGTGCGGACATATCATCTCATTCTCGTGTTATGCAAATTCACCTCCACCCTTTTTCTAAAGAGGCACGCGGTCCAAATGGGGTGAGGAAAGGCACGGTGCCAGACCTGGCCCGACCGCATAATAGAGCATTCCGCTGTCTTTTTTGAGCCTTCGCTATGACACAGAGACAAAACAAAAGCTTCCATTCACACACTCGCTTCAAATATTAAGTCACAAAGTCAGCTTTATAGTGTACAGGAGGAAATATAAGCGGCGCGTTCAATTTAAACCAGGACTTGTGATGAAATTTCTCAAAATTGGGGGCAGTGGTGGCTCAAATTGTTACGGCAATGCGTTACTGGGTTACAGATCGGATGGTCGGGGTACGAGCTCTAGCACCGCCGAATTGCCTCTGTTGAGACCCTGAGCAAGGCTGTTTCAGGGGAGCTGACCCTGCACTCTGACCCCAGTTTCTGAACTGAGATATGCAAACAAATTAAACGTTTTGAAGAAGGTCATACATCCGAGAGTTATTGCCACATTTCCCAGTACAGTTTCAGTTACATTCCCCGTACCTTGCTCCAAGCCAGTTTCACATGTTTGGGCAATTAGGATCCCAACATGAGTAGTTCGTTGTAGGTCAGCGTTTCAGACGTGAAGCAGGCAGTTGGATCATGGCTCTGAGAAATCTTCCTACCTTGATGGTGTCCAAGCACTAGTGAAACACTGGGATAAGTGTTTTAGTGTATCAGTGGGTTATATAGAGAAATAAAGCGAGTTTTATTCCCTCACAATTGTGTTCTGTCATTCTCGTAAGCCGCTAGAGTAAAGAATTTTCTGATTTTATCCCCTACTTGTGCTGCACAATTAATCACATCTAAAAAATCTAAATCGCAGTATGAACCGGTGCAATTATTTCATTTTTAAATACTTTTGACGTGTTAAATAAATATTGGCAAAAATCCCCCCAATGAGAGCTCACCATTTGTGCCATTAATGGCTGCTGGTGTATATGAATAATTTTGAATACTAAATGGTACATTTAATAGTTACATTTCGAGGTTTAACCTGCAATCACAATATTTGTCAGAATAATCTTAATCAGATTGTGCAGCTGTATTCCCTACTTATTTACAGCATTTAACAAGATAGGGTGAGTTTGAGTTATTTACTTTATGTTACTTTACTTTTGAGGTACATCATGCAATGTCTCCCAAATGATCATTTGCACCACTGAGCCGCTTTTTAGTATTTGTGTGTACTATTTATTTCTATTTGTTTCCTTTTTCCACCCAATTTCCAAAAATCTATTCACGTCTGTGAGAAGTTATGCCATTTTAAATATATATTCCTTGTTAACCACAGTAACCGCTATAAGAATATAAGATAAATTCTTATATATAAGAATGCTCTTTAACTCTCTAACGCTCTTTCTGTAATCCATCATCCTGTTTCGACTGAAATGCTTGTGTTTGGTATCCTGAAACACTTCAGAAATTTCGAGGTTATGAATCAATTTTTATATTCTACATTGTTATTTACAGGAATTAATTTCAGCACTTTGGATATCAAGTGTCTACAGATGAAATTCTCAGGATTGAAAGAAATTCTTGGTCTTTTCTTTATTTTATGCCTGCTCAGTCACGGGAACAAGGAAGTTTTCTCATGTCTGGGAATCCAGCTAGCTGTGAAGTACTTCCTGGATCGAGGGCACACCGACGTTACAGTGTTTGTGCCTTCCTGGAGGCGGGAGCAGCCCAGACCGGACGTGCCGATCACAGGTGAGACAAAAAGGAGAAGGAACCCGTTTAACTTCCCGTTCATGATGCTGAAAACCGCAGTCAGTTCAGTGAGGTTAAAACATTTGCATTGATATTTACTCTTCATTCGGTTAAAGCTTTTAAACAGAGCAACTCAAAACTAAAGAACTCCGTTTGTGGTTTGTGTGTATTAGGATTTAGAATTAGGCTTTAGGAAGAATTAGGAATTAACATCAGTCATAGATGCACACACACACACACACACACACACACACACACACACACACACACACACACACACACACACACATACCAGTTATGCACAAGAGAGCCACATCTAAGCAATGAAACATACACTCAAGAGTTAAAAAGGTTTTTTCTTTAGTCATAGTGATAATATATTACGAATAAGGAAGAAGTATTGCAGTGTTATTTTTTATATAATGAAATATCCATGTTGACATGAAATGCGTCACAAAGCCTCAATCAGCTTTGTAAATCTGCATCAAGTGCAGCCCGCTCATTGAAATCAACGCATCCAGTGAGACATCACAATTGATGTCAAAGTCTCTGCTATCGTGAAATGTTTTGAAAGGAAGAGTTTGTTCCTCAGAGTTAAATGGGAGATGCTGGAATAAAAACTCTTCAAGCTAAACTGGAAATCTTTAAATACACATAGTACAAGCCAAACCAATGATGATGTTTGCAAATGCCATAAAGATGAATTAAACATAAATTTAGTTGATGATATCCAAGTACTGGCAAAGGTTCAGTTAATTCTGTATAGCCAGTTTTGCATGATGCTGTGACATATAGTACATCTGGCTGGACAGACATACAGATATACAGACAAACATTCAGACAGAAATCTTTCTGAAACTGGTATCTGCTTCTCCAGTGTATGAAACGAAAGAGCGAATTCTGACCAATGTACAGACAAAACCTTTCTTTTATTTATATAGATGAATTGTGTGACAATACTCAGTAGTTACATTTCTGACTGATGTATCTACTGTACTAGTTACTGAATGACATAAATCCAACCTAAATGCTCCTTCTGACCAATCACGATCCAGAATTCAGCTCCTTAACCTGCATTCATGCACAATGACTTCTAACAGCAAGTAACTATTCAAATTTCTTTTGTGACACATTTGCATAAGCTGGAACACTCGTTGTGTCTGAACAGGGTTCTAGGAAACAGTTAAGCAGAACTAAAGTTGCACAGTCTTGCCTACGGTCATGTACTTTGCATGTTAGACAGGCATTTAGAAGTACACCAGACCCTCTTTCTTATTATTCTGTCTTATACTTGTTTGTTTAGATGTTAATTAGTCTAGGAAAAGAGAGAGAAACAATCAGTTATCTGGAATATCAGAAACAAAGCGATTTGCATAGATTCCTTGTGCTCAGTTGACAGGAAACAGGTTAATTTACTATGGTAGTGCAAATCCTCCTTTAAGACACCGAATAAGTACATACATAAGTATTTTTAAAGAGTAAGTTAAACTAGAACCTTGGATATTTTATAAAACATTCATGTCAAACATGACGTGTTCAACAATAAATGGTTCAATATGTTTTAATGCTTAAGAAATCAGCACAAGAACACTTCTAATGGTTTTTTTTTTTTTTCCAGGAAGAAAGTATGCATTGACGTACGAGTCTGAATGAATATGCAAATGATAACCATAAACTCTCCCATGTGCTTAAACAATCCAACCTCACCCTTTCATTACACTATCAGTATGGAATGCTATAGGGTAATCATAAAATTATGTCTCCGGAAATGAGTACGTTCATGAACATTTCTTCTTGTTTAGAACACCCCCTGTATAGTTAGCTCCGCACAATGCCGCTAGAAGGTCAAAACCAAAATGGCTCACCCTGTTGAAAAGACTGAGGTATGTGCCTTTTCTTGACAACATACCAGCTCACTCATGAAACAGTGAAACTTGGGGTGCGAAATTCTACCCCACCAACCCCTACTCCTCTGACGTCGCACCCAGTGACTTCTTCCTCTTCTATTACTTGTGAAGAAACCACAGTAGGTAGGAGTTTCAAAGCTGACGACGAGGTGATTACCGAGGTGAAACTTTTCCTCAAGTGCCAAAAGAGGACTTCTTCAAAGACGGTATTAACACCTATATCTAGTACTTCCCCATGATAAAACCACAAAGCTGGAGCATTACGGTTCCCCTATACTGACACTTGACGATGCCCCTGTGAGATCGACCACAAAGCCAACTAAATGGAGACATGGTTGTTAAACGTTGGACTGGACTGGAAGAACTCAAGTGCACAGAACCTTGACTGGACTCAATCCCACTGAACGGCTTTGGGATAAACAGAAATTGGAGCCTCCTCAACCTGCAGGCACAAACACCTGAGGTCTCACAAACAAACAAAAAAAAAAACCCTGCAAATGACAAATTCATTAGTTTGTGGTTTGATAAACAATCAAATCACACACACACCCCTCCCAACCCCTCTTGCTCTACAACTGGTTCTAGTGCAACTATTTGTCATCAGAAGTCACAGAGTTTCAGTAGTTGAAGGGAGTTGACTGTTTGCAATTAGGGTGTTAAACCTAATATCTAGTACATTTGTTCTTGGAAGAACCCTGAGAGAAGACACCTAAACAAACAACATCATAAAAAACAAAGAGCTATAAAAGCAAGTACTGGATTTGTGTTGGTTTGTCTATTAAAAGTAATTACAAATGAAGTGAAAAGAACATGACCCCACCTAAAGGAATTCATCTACTAAGAGTCAGTGACAGGATTATGTAAGGTATTGGTCAAAGAAGCATTTCTTAAGCCCCGTTTACACTGCAGGTCTCGAGGCCCAATTCTGATTTGTTGCCTATATCTGATTTTTCTGACCATCTGTTTACACGTTTTTTCAACTATGACCCATATCCGATTCAAGTGTTTACACTTGCCATACCGTCTGAAACATAGCGCATACCTAAAGGGAGGTTCTTGCAATACAGACTAGCCAAGATGGACGAAGGCGAAATATGCTTGATGCTCTGCGATATAGGCAAAGTTCGCGAAACGGAGAACGAGGAAAAGGGCATCATTGCAGCCTGCGCATATGCTTCGTTTATTGTGTCCTCAACCATTCAGAGGAATGTCTGGGTGCGAGACGTGTCGCGGTCGCTCTCTGGTGGCTTGCAAGAGGTGCGGGCTACCGCACACTGGCGCATCTGTTTGGGATGAGCAGCGCATCGGTGTGCCTGATTGCGTCATTAAACCGCAAAGAAGTCGCAGTTTTAATGACGTACAGAACGCAATGCCTCAGAAAATCCGATCTGTCTGTTTATACGACAATCACATTAGCACATATCTGATTTATTTCCACATATGAAGGAGGCCTAAACCGATCTCTAAATATCGGAATGCATGCGTTTTTTTCCTGTTTACACGGATATCCGACGTGTGCCACATATGAGCAAAAAATTGGAATTGGGTCACATTTAACTGACAGTGTAAATGTAGCTTTAGATAGGCAGCATAGTGGTGTAGTGATTAGCCCTGTCACCTTCCACTTTCAGGGTCTGGGTCCGGGATGGAATTTGCATGTTCACCCCATTGGGTTGGTTGGTGTTGTTTGGTGCGTTTCTTCCACGTACTCCGGTTTCCTCCCACAGTCCAAAGACATGCAGATTAGGCAGATTGGCGTGCCCAAATTACCCGTTGTTTGTGAATCCATGGGTGAATGTTGACCGGAGGTCCTACCACAGTTGTGAAAATGCAAATAAATACACGAGTCACCATTGCCCTACACACTCCCTAGTTGGACTACAGCGATTCCTAGATAGTACATTTTTTAAATTAATTTATTTATTTGATGGTTGAAAGCTGAAGAAGCAGGAGTGATCCACAATCAGATTCGGCTGCTTTTTATAGAAATAAAAGCCTGGGAACATGTTAACACTAATAATGGAAAATAATACATCCATTATTAAAAAAAAATAAGCATCAAATCCTGTTCCGAATTTGCCACAAGTCAGCAAGTGTAGAGGACATTACTTAATTTGGGCCCAATTTTGTCCAAAATTGAAATGTTATATTTGGTGAAAACCCAACACTGCACTACAGCATCACCTTATTGACATCCAGAGTCACTGCTTGTCAATGGTAAAGGCAGGCAACCGCTTGGGACTCCAGGCCAGTAGGGGGCCAGGAGGGCTGACAAACTTATTTATCATTGATAAAATAATGGTGATAAATGCTGGCTGGAGAGTCCCTGAAAATTTTTGGCTAGAGCCCCAACAGACTCTCGAATCGCCTCTCGACACCATCTTGACATTGAAGCATGGTGGTGATGGCAGTGAAGTCTCTGTATGGATGGAGCCAGTTACTTGGCACTACCTGGGACAGAGCTTCACCGTATACCATGGGAATAACTTTTCCCATACTTCCAAAGCTGCATCAGACTGCACGTACCAAGAATTTATTAGACTGACCTTGTCAAAACTCAGACATCAGTCTGATTCATAAGCTATTATAATTTTCCAAAGGAAGATGTGGATAGTTATACAACCATCAGTTGCGACAACAGGCCAACTTTTTTTCTTCTTGTTTAATTAGCCTTGGCGTCACAATAAAATATGAGACATGTTGCATAAATCAAATGGTATAAAGTCCATTTCAGTTCCAGGTTGTTACACTTCAAAATGTTCAAGATGTCCAAAAAAAGTTCACGTTCAAAAGGATGAATACTTATGCAAGGCGCTGTATTCATGACTCACAGAGCATTTGTCTTAAAAATCTATGGCTTTGAATTTATTTTTAGATTCCCTTCAGAAACCGTCCTGTCAAGTCTTCAGAGGGCACTAGATACAAGACTGAGAACCCGAGAAATCTCTCAAGTGGTTCATGACTTCGTAACCGAAACAAAGCAAACCAAACAGAAAGGAAGCTGCAGTCAGGAAATAACCCGAGATTTGCCGGATTAGCCCAGAGCTGAGAGACCGTAATAGACGTTGGGTATTTTAGTCGCTATGGTTTTGTTTGAATACCCCAGATGCAGAACTGAAAAGTTTTATTTTTATAGCGAACTTCCTCGCAAAAAGAAAGAGAACGAAGTATGAGAGAGTGTGTGTGTGTGTGTGTGTGTGTGTGTGTGTGTGTGTGTGTGTGTGTGTGTGTGAGACAGAGAACAAAAGAAAGAGGGTTTTTACGATGTGGTTGTGATTGTAGATTGACGTACCCTGTGTTCTTCAGGTGTACAGACGGTTGCTAAGAAAACAGCTGTGCACACCGCCAGTAAAGGGGTGCGTTATTGTTCCCTTTTTTTTTTCTTTTTTTTTTTACCAAAGTGAACAAACCTTATCTAAAAACGGTTGAAATTAGTCACAGCGCAAACACTTCTTTAAAGCCTGAAGACAAACTGCTCCCTAAAGTCTCATTTATTGTTTAACAGCAGTGTGGTGTGTACTGACTTGCCAAAATGTTTAGGTTAATTACTGGGATTTTTTTGAGATTAGCGAAGTACATTTTGGTTACTGTATATCTGTGGGCGTCATGACCATGCTTTCAAATAGGTCTGATACGTGTATATATATATTTTTTTTTTACGTTTTTTTTTTTACAGGCAGAGATTTCTTTAATTGTAAAATGTATTATTAATAATAATAATAATAATAATAATAATAATAATAATGCACGGTAGTATTTTTGCCTGTTTATATTATTATATTCCATTTTAGCAGTGAGTGTTTGGGTCCATTGCTAAATACTGTAGAACATTTAGTACAACTTTACATGCTTAGATATTACACCTTGACCATCGCCATGCCCTTTTTTGGACATGGGACTTTGTGCACAGATTTACTGGGATTTATGGGTACACAGGCAACACCTTATTTATTGAGATCCAGACGCAGAGATCCTTAATTGCCTCTTTTAATGGGAAAAACAGCCATCGCGGCTAAACCTTCTTTCCCGGGACAAACTGTCCAAGCTGAATCTGAGGCTTTCACCTCACCCTTTCTATCTTGTACCTCATTTCAAGTAGTAAAGCATTTCACTCAGCTGTAAAATGCTAATGAAAAAACGGTTCTGATTCACCACAGATCAACAAATTCTGCGTGAGCTGGAACGTAAAAAGATTCTGGTCTTCACTCCGTCACGGCGCGTGGCAGGAAAGCGGGTTGTGTGCTACGATGACCGTTTCATCGTAAAGCTGGCATACGATGTGGATGGCATCATCGTGTCTAATGATACCTACCGAGACCTGCAGGGGGAAAAGCCTGAATGGAAGCGCTTCATAGAAGAGAAGCTGCTCATGTATTCCTTCGTCAATGACAAGTAGGCCAGGCTTCAAAGTCTGCTTAATACACACACACATACATCACGAGCACAGTAATAAATCTTGGATATTACGCCGCAATATTTATGTAGTAAAAATGTTTGTCTTGTTGTTGGCCTTTTAAGGTTTATGCTCCCAGATGATCCACTTGGGAGACATGGGCCTACTTTGGAAAATTTTCTCCGCAAGAATCCCCGAGCTGCAAAAAAACTCCCCTGCCCTTACGGTGAGTATCAAACAAATCTCCTCCATCTCCTTAAAACAATAAGCCTTATATGCAAATTCCATGATTCTTCTGAGCTACATGTGTGCCAACCGGTTCACATAGCTTTCTAATCGCTAGTGACGTGTAGTGGCCTGTAATTTCCTCACTCCGATGACTGATTTGCTTAAAGCACATAGCAAAGTTATGCATACTCCTGTGTGTTCTACTGTATTGTAAATGTACCGTTTGTTTATACTGTATATCTGTTGTTCCTATCAGCTGGTGGGCGGGGTACTTTTCCTGATAACACAAACAAAGCTGTCACTTTGAATGCCAAGGATTATTAAGTGTTTGTTTGTTTTTTTGCCACTTTCCATTGAAGGTAAGAAGTGCACCTATGGGATCAAGTGTAAGTTCAGCCATCCAGAACGCAGCAAACAATCCCAGCGGTCCTTGGCAGATGAGTTGCGTGAAAAAGCAAAAGCTCCCTCCTTTTCCCAAAAACCATCCTTGTCCAGCCCAAACCCTTCCCAAGGAGCCCCTCTGGAGGAGGTGATGGAGCAAAAACTCACTCTCAATCAAAGTGGACCACTGAAGAAGACCCTCACCAGTGAGAATACCCTGGTGGTGAAGAACACACCACAGTCTACTTTAAGAAAGTCCCTTTCCAAGCGAGACTGCTCCAACCAACTCACCCCAACAAATCCAGACTGCATCTCTGCTTCCTTTCATGAGTACCTGGACTCAGGCCTGGGTTCATACGAATGCCATGGGGAGCACCAGTTTGAAGGAGAGCAAAGAACTCCATCTAGCGGAAGGTTCCGACATTATCCAACCAATCCAGGTTACCATCCCCACCACGCCAGTATAGCTGCGTCCCAAAACCCAAGCAACGTTCCATACTCTTTTCCTCAGTATCACTCCTATGGAGGGGCACCTTACCCACCGGGGAACTTTCCTCAGTATAGTGTACCCCATGAGTACCACCACAGAACTATGCCTCCTCTTCATAATAACTACTGGTCTGAGCCATACAGAAACTTCAGGTCTGTGCCTCCAAGACCTGTGCAGGGTGACAGCCCTCCCCGGAACCATACAATGCCAGAGAGGGAGCAGGTGAGGAAGAAGCTGCGAGCTGTTTTTAATGCCCGTCTTGTGGACAGAGCAATGGAGATGTATCCTAACCTAATGGACCCTCAGAAACTGGCCATGGAGATCATTAACCTGCAGTCATATGAAGGGGTTTTGTGACATTTGCTGCCTTGTGGTTGGCCTGTAACTGGTTTGTGAGCAAGCATTGTACATTTGTACTGACACAGTTGTTTCAGTATGTTTATGTACAGTGTATGTGGAAGCCTTTATAAGTTTAAGGCTTAAAGTGATGGAGCAAATCAAAACAACATTAAATATAGCAGCAGCCTTTGAGGTCTTCAAATGTTTCGGCTTGGACATATCTTTTATGTCCAAGCCGAAACACAACTCAGATCATGTATTATGGTATGCTTGATTTTCTTTCTGTTTAACCCATTTTCCAACTCTGTTTAACACCTTGTTCAGTGTCTGTAGCTTTAAATTAACTAACCCCAACTGCCCCTTTGATTAAGTGCATTTTCTGAGCCAATCACTACACTCCATGTTTGGGACCGTATCAAGTCAACCGACATTTTTGACAAACAAAATCAGGGGAAACATATAGGTCAGATCGTTAAATAATGATGATGACGATATCCTCAACATTTAGCGAAATGAAACATAATTAATAGCTGAAGAAGGCTATATTAGCTGTAGGTGGTTAGCTGCTAACTGCTAAGCATTGTGCCTACTTATAGTAGGTAAACACCCAACAGGACTCTGTGAGGTATGAAAGTGAGTATTTCCTCAGGCAGGAAATATATGCAGGAGAGGCTAGACATGATGTCATAGCTCCAAGAACTAGGGAGAGTACAAGGCAGGGCTGAAAGTCTTTTAGAATGGGGAGAAGCATTTAATGTTTTGGATTGGGAAGTCAGCTTTAAAAGACAGGGAGCGCGAGATCCATCTTCAACTTACAGAACTGCTAA
This sequence comes from Clarias macrocephalus, assembly GCA_011419295.1. Classification (NCBI taxonomy): domain Eukaryota; kingdom Metazoa; phylum Chordata; class Actinopteri; order Siluriformes; family Clariidae; genus Clarias; species Clarias macrocephalus. The sequence goes on along the minus strand of JAAGKR010000851.1, from coordinate 129,777 downwards.
CCAAGACTGTAGGGATGTGCGGGACTAAAAGCAGACAAAGAGTTTGAGACAAAGACAAGACAAGATCAGGGAAGGAAACATTTAATGGTTTTTGAGGACGGCTGGGCTGGGGAAATTGGCTTTAGGGAGAATAAGTTGGCGGTAATGTGACCTACTGGATTCCAACCTTCGTTAAGAAGAATAAGATTAATTAATTTAATTAATCAAATCTTAAAAGGAAAACCAGTAGGGACATGGTGCAGTGGTGGCTCAGGTGGCTAAGGCTTTAAGTGGTTGATCTGGGGATCCTGGTTTCCAGCCCTGTTGTTAAATGGGTTGCCACACCACATACTACCCAGTCGCTGCATGCAGTGCTGGTCCCTAGGCCTGTTAGAAAATGGGAGGGTTGCATCAGGAAAGGCATCAGGTGTAAAAACCTGTGCCAAGCTGTGTGTGGTTCGGATGGTCCGCTCTGGCTGACCCCTTGACAGGAGCAGCTGAAAGACTAGTTTAGCAGAGATGTTTATTTTTTTTTCTCTCTTATGCTTTTTGTTTGTATGTACAGACTTTAGAGCCTTTAAAAGACTTACTGACATGTGTCCATTTGCTTTTTGTGTTTCTCAATGCATCCAGCCAGCCATGCATTTATTTCTAGGTGTTGTTTTTTTTAGCATAATGAGATTTAATAATGTAGCAATTGTTGCAGTTTTAAATATCAACGCTATGTTTATTTATGTGTTATGTGTTATACATTTGCTTGCTATTTTAGGAATCTTTAGGCACCTTAATAATACACACTGGTTAGATATTATGTGTAGTCTAAATGTGATGTTTCGCAAAGGCGTATAGCTTTTAATGTGTAACCAGTAAATATCCTTTAAGTGCCTAATGTGGTCTTGTTGGCACCGTGTGCCTGAAACACCAGTGAAAATCTGAAAACTACCTAAAACAGGTAGATGATTGTACACCCTGTGGGTTCTGGGTATTTTCCCAATTTACATAAAATAGTCATATAGTCACTGCCTGATATAACTCACATGACTTTTCAGAGCCGCAGCGCTATTAATGTTTATGCAAAGCAAGACTGACATGATTACGAGGACAAAGGAAAGAAAAGCCACATCGAAAAGCCGCACCCATGTTTAAATGCTTTTGGCAAAACCGAAACATTTAAAAAAAACATTTTTGAAAGCCCTTTTTTTTTTTTTTTTTTTTTGTAAGATTGTTATTTTTAAACTCCTCTCTTTTTAAAGTGCTACAATGTGTAAGTGTTTACACAAAACTGTATGACCTGTTGGCTTTAAACCGTCATGCAATAAAGTCAATATTATCTAAAACCTATAGTTTTATTTTATTTCACTTTATGAAAAAGAGAGAATAAATGGGAAAGAATGTAAGAAATCATGAATTTGTAGCATGTAGTTTCCACGAAGAAAGAATGCAATGCAACAATGAATATATCTAGGAAATATGCTTAGAAAGAAGCACCTTGAATTCTTGAAGAGTTTTCGCAGCTTATCAGGGCATATTATTAGGTTATGATGGTACGCTGAATGTTTAGATAGGTTGTACTTGTCAAAGTAACATCCACATGAATGCCAGGCCCTGATGTTTCCAAACAAAACATTACCTAGAGGATCAGACTAGTTCTACCGGTTTGTTTTCTCACCCAGGTCTGTGACATATACACACATGCACAAACTGCTGTTTATATGATGAAAGAAAACAGGATCCATTAAACCAGGCCACCTTCTTCCATTGCCTCATGGTCCGGCTCTGATACTAACGTTTCCATGGTAGGAGTTTGTTTGTCTGGTGCATCCCATGGGTGTTTTATTTGGAGGTTCGATCCATGGCCTTGGGTTCTATGTCTTCCGGGCTCCCTGCATGGTGGACTGTGATGCACTGGGTGTTCTGATACCTTTCTATTGTGGCCAGCAGTAGTATTTTTCAGAAAGTTATGCTGCATTGGCTTTTCAGACCAGACAGGTGGGCCTTTGCACCCCATAGGCATAAATGATCTTTGGGTGTCCTTGGGTATCTAATTTACAATAGATGTTAATGTGTTAGTCATTTGTTTTGTTAATTATATAAGATTATATAACTGGTTCATTCCATATCCTGTACTGTATAATTGTATGAAATATTGCAATATGAATCCTCCCTCTTCCAGCATTCTCATACAACTGCAAAATAGCTACCACATACAACGACATAGTGAAAGGTTAAGGCACTAGGTTACTGGTTCAAGCCCCAGCACATTCATGCTGCTTCATTTGGTTCCTTGAGAAAGACCCATGACCCTCTCTGCTTATCATGTGCTCCGAATCTGGGATGTACAAAGTAGGTATAAAAGTAAACTGTATGTGACAAATATAAGCTTATAAGAAAGAATGCAATACAATTTACAATTTAAAATTAATTTAAAAAGAAATGACAGTGTGCAAGCCTGTATCCAACAGGAACCAGGTTCAATGATGAAAAACAAGTATCCATGGCCACACTGACACATTTCTATAAGCACAGATTTAAAGATCCGTCTTACAACGTACAGTACGTGACTGTTATAAAGTAGGTCTTGTATCACATGTTATGTTTATCAAAAACCATTTTGTCACAGTTGCACTTTTTCCAGCCATCCACATCTGCTCTAAACATTCTTCAGAAAAGATTAACGACTGCATTTGATGTAAACAGATTTCCAGATAAACTCGAGCAAGTGTGCTTCCTACTGAGATAAGTCACAAAGTGCGGATGTGGTATGAATTTATCACTCAATGGTGCTGTCAGCTTTCTTTTATTTTTATTACATTTTTTTTTTATGGATCAAAAGCGTATCACTGAATATAATGTCTGAATATAATAATATGACTGAGGTTGTGATTAACTAACTGGAAAACAGGATATACTGTAATCAATTGTCAAATTTAGTTTTTTTTATTTTTATAAAGACTTTTGCTTTTTCGGGTTTTCGGATGCTGCATAGATCAGCCAGGGCCTGAGCTAATATATATATATATATATATACGCACAAGGAATGTTCAAGTCAAACCTGGACTTGTGATGAAATTTCTGTTGAATTAAGGGCGTAAAACCATTTTTCACATTTTCACATTTCACAAAGTCACATTTAAGCACAGTACGATGATGAGACACGTAGCCAGAGTAAAATATTTGAACGGTGCAGATGTTTTAAAGAAGGCCGTACGTCTGTGAATGAATATCCTGGTTGAAATGGCTCGCAGCTCACAACACTCATTCCCGTGGACGTTCAGCGAGTGGAATGTCTGATCCAACTTGCAAAGCAGATGGATCTGTCTGTGGGAACTGTACATAGACCTATAGAGGAACTTAGCTGGGAATTATTGCCACATCCCCGATACAGTCCTGACCTCGCTTCAAGCCATTTCTACACGATTGGGCCATTCAAGGAATTCCTGGGAGGCCGGTGTTTTAGACACAAAGCAGGCAGTCTGATCAAGTCAAAACCTGATGGTGTCCAAGCACTAGGAAAGTCCTGCTTTGACTTGAACAGCCCGCATAGATTTTCGGGTAAGGTTTCTGTTACATTTTTACCCATCATTGTCATTATATATATATATATATATATATATATATATATATATATATATATATATATATATTTTTTTTTTTTTTTGTGATCAAGTGTGTCAAGTCATCGTTCAACCCATTAATGCTTGTTTGTATTTACATGCATCTCCCTTGCAGTACTTTTCCGTGATGCAATCATTTATTTCAGGTCACTCTTCAAAATGAAGAAATGTACTGTATAATGAACTATATAATAAATTCCTGGTCTGATTTGAATGTACAGTATCTTTATTTATTTATTTTTTTTTTTTTATTGATGTTATCTTTGGGAAATTCCCAACATGAACATAACCACTGCAACAAATTAACCAAACTACAGATTGCTAACCACAGACATGTTTGTTAATGCCCCCATCCCACATTGATGACCTACATACGAGGCCCCCGCAGTTCTGATTTCAGACCTGTGGTGTGTGCGTGGGAACAGTAACACACATGCCATCTGTGGGTTGCCGTTAATCATATTTGTTACTGCTAGAACATAAGAGAGAACAGAACTTGTACAACATTATGTGCGACTATAAATATATAAAAAGCATGAGGTTGTTTACCGAGACATTTTTTTAAACAAAAGTGGCTAATAGCTTTGGAATAAAAGGAACAAACTATTAAAAAAAAAAAAAAAACTTTTAACATTTCTGCTTTGTCTTAGGTTGCATCACACCATGTTGTGGATTCATTTCCTATAACAGCATGCCCTATGGAAGTTTAATCCCTTGCTTGTTTTTTTTGTCTAATAAAACTGAATTTTGTTCAATTCTGACTTGAGAAAATCCTCTTAACATATAAATCAGTCCTGATATCTCTAAATGTCTTCTTGTTTCTCTGCATTTTCACAGCAGCTTTATCCATAATCAGGTTTTTTCCTCCGAAGAATGAAATCCAGTTTGCTTCTGCTAGGTGTGTTAATTAAACCTTTAAGAGACGTACTGTTGACTTGGTGTAAATTTGACTTGCTTAAAACAGGATCTTCGTCAATACTGCTTATCAGACGCACAAATTATGTAACTCCCTCATCGTCATTTACCAGCTAGCCTAACTTTCAACACCTGTGGTGAGATCCTAATCAGTTTTTTTTTTTTCCTTAGAGTAGATAAGAATAACAGCACAGTGAGGGAACATGACTCCGAAACCCCCTTAGCAAAAAGAATATTTCTATTATCTCTTAAATGGAAACATGTTCAAGAGGGCGTGTATGCGGGAAACAGGTTCACTGAGGTCAACATGTTTGGTCCATGCTTTAAGGTGACCTTGTTTTTTTTTACTTTTGTTTTTAAGTAAAAAAAAATAAACACAAAAAAATGTTTCCTAGAAAGCAGAACATATTTAAGGTATGCTGTTTTTCATTATGAAGAATGACCAAAATATTGTTTTTCCCTGAGGTATAGATATGCACTCTAATCTCTACTAAAAAATAAAGCATTAATATATTTCATCACAATTAAAAAAATATATATAGGTTATGTTCTTAGGTTGTCTTTGCCTTGGCGTATTCCTTCTAGCAGTGCGTCCCTCACAGTTTGTTGCTATAAACATATTTAACTAAGTCATCCTGTAATCAGGTTTCGGCCGACTTAAGATCTGCTCGTGAATGTTCCCGGAAATATCCTGACCTTCTTTAAGACAAAGAAGAACCCTCACACACTTTGTACAGATGGCAGCACACAACGATTCCAAAAGTTTCGGTGACGCGATCAAAGACGAAAGAAATGCATCTGTGTGAAATTGAATGAGTCAATGAACGAGCGGATATTTCGCCACGTTAGTGTAGAGATGCGTGGATTGAAGAGACAATTTGCACATACAAGGAATTTGTTTTGGTGATAGAAGCTTCCTGAGACAACAACATACAAAAAAAAAAAAAAAAAAAACCAGTGAACAAGAAATGGAATAAGATATTAGGGGTATTATCAAACAAATATCAGTGGTATTACATGCATTAATATTGCACAGTGGGGAAAACGTTTAACTGTTCATGAGGTAGAATTCCCAGGGTGAAGAAACTGTTCTTGTTTTTGCCTGCCTTCGTGTTTGTTGCTCTGTAGCACTGACCAGACAGCAAAAGTTCAAAGAGAAGATGGCTTGGATGTGACGGGTTCAAAGTGAGTCCCTCTCTTCACTCTGGTTAGATACATTTAGATAAAGGGTGAACAGGGGAGCACAAACTTTTCACCCGTCCTCTGTAGTCTTCTGGGCCCGTATTCCCAAAGCTTCTTAGAATTCTCTCAGAGAGCTCCTATCTTAGTTTAAAAAGTCCTAGCTGGGAGTCTTAGACTAAAAGTGATTTAGAAAAAATTTTTGAGCAACTCTGAGTAAGGAAAGTACAGAAACCTTTATCTTAGTGAGGGGGTGTGGTCGACCCCGTTGCTAGGGATGATGCAGCAGTTCAAGGACTGTGATTGGTTGATAAAAAATAACCTATGTAACCTCTGTAAAGGTCTTGCAATGCTCTCTTTGTGAAAATAGAACATATGATAGACACACATAATGTTTGTATATAATGAAATTTTGATTTTAATCATGACTACAGGCTACTTCATGCAAAGTTTCAGTTATAGGCTAAATATCTTAAAGATAATTAAAACCAAAATGCCAAATGTTGAAAATGTGTCTCCTTTTGAAGCAACCAATTTCAACATAGTTAAGTTTTTACATTTATTTACCGTACTGATTTTATTACTTGTGGAGCATTTCAGATTGAAATGGCTCACCTTTTACCAATGTACATGATTACAGGACAGTCTATTTAAATTGCATTTTTGGATGGTATGTAGCCAACAATCTTCTGGAAGGAAGTAAAACAACAAGGAAACCAAATTGGACAGAAGAGCAGTGTTTAATTTTAGCTTTATGATCAGTGTTTGGAGAATATTTCTTCTTTCCGTAATTTTTCTTCTGCTATAGAAACTCTTAAGCCTCTGAAAAGTCCTCCTCTCCCTCTCTACTCTTCTTTTTTTTTTTTACCTTAGGAGTTGTTTTTAGGGCTAAGATCTTTTGTGAGTCATTTTTATCTTTACTAAAATTTAATCCTAAATTTAAGGGGAAATTCTAAGAAAATGTCTTAATTCTAAGAATTTTCTTATCATCACTAGGACCAACTTTTAGGCTTAAGAAGCTTTGTGAATACGGGCCCTGGTGTCTGATTTTGTAGCTGAGCCCAACCAGACAGTGCAACCAGTTATTGAAGTGCACAGGACAGATTCAATGGCGGAGTAGAACTTTGTGAGCTCCGTCTCTGTGGCAGGTTGAACTTCATCAGCTGCCGAAGGAAATACAACCAGCCAAAAGATGGTATTGGAGTTAAAAAGTGTCTGACCTAAGTGAAAAATTATTTTCAGGCAGGATTATACAGAGGTGTAAAGTAATGAATTGCATTTACTTGCTGTAATTGAGTAGTTTTTTTGTGTGTACTTCCACTTTTTAAAAGACTTTTTTTGTTTACAATTTTAAGCAAACAGAACTATCACTTTTTGAGTTTGTTGAACTTGTTGCAAATCAAATAGATGATTGCTGCTGTCACCACAGCAGACCATCAGGCCCGCGAATCAAACCTCGGCCTTTCACATGGCAGGCGAAACACCCACCACTGAGCCATCGGTGCTCTATAGAGTTTTAGTTGGTGGAACTTTAAGGTGACAGTTACTGTTACTAACGTACTTACGATTACTTAAAATATCAAATTTGTTCAGCTAACTTGAAAAGTGTCATTTCTACAAACTACATAAATACCAAAAAGTTCTGAATACTCATCAAGGTCTATTAATTTGACCTAACTGCAGTTATTTAAGTTAACAGTCCTCAATGTGTTTAATTACTTTGAGCATTAGGGTTTACATTGTAGTTTAAATTAAAGTCCTGACTCACATCACATTCAGTCAGCAGCTCCGCCTGCCATAAGAAGTGCTGGAAAAGACTAGTTGAGAATTGTCCAATCACATGAGCCCAAATATTTAAAAACAATATTGATTCGCTAAGAACAAAAGTGGGAGGGTTCAGGGCGCACAGCGCTGCGACGCAGGATGATTTGAAAAGATCCAATCAGAGCTCAGCCTCAAGTCACATGCTTTCCAAAAACGTTCGTGCCTACATAGACACTCGTTTGTCCGGCGCCCCGCGTACATGAACACAAATGGACGTAATACAGTTTAGATTTTTTTTTATTGCAAATAAATTATATTAAGAAATACAGCGGAATATTGGGACTAAATGACTTTATTTCATTATTAAAATAACTAATTATTATGTTAAATAATTACATGTTAAAGGGGCATTCTTCTCTGCCTAACTTTAAGGGGGGCGGCGCCCCTGTGCCCCGTATGGACCGGCCGCCACTGCTACTGAGTAAAAAAAATAATAATGAAAATGAAAAATAGTGGGATATAAAGGGAAGGGAAAAAGTTGTGTGAGTATCGTGTCCTGGTCGCGCGCCGCTCCAGACTCCACTCCAGGTTTTCTGACTGTCCCCACATCGGCGTCTACCTGACCTTCCACACGGCCGCTTCCGCCCTGAGAGTGACGTCATCAACCAGCGCGACTGTATATAAACCGGAGAGCGACGCGGGAAAGAGGAGGTGTGTAGGCGAGGTGTTGGTGACAGGTTGGTTTTTGGATTGTGATCTCCAGGTTTTGATATTTGATTGTAAATTCTGGGTTTGACTTTTTGCCTCCCATTGACTTATTGATTATTGCGTTGCCCATTTGATTTAGTTGCTTGGCTCTTTCTATATATATCAAGTCAAGTCGGCTTTTATTGTCATTCCAACCATATACAGTTCAGTACACAGTGAAACGACACAATGCTCCTCCAGGACCAAGGTGCTCCATACATGCAACAAAATAAATCAACAACACACTTTACCAGAACCAGCTAGTCGACTAAGAGATCTAATTAGCTGACTAGCTCAGATCTGACAGATTTACATTTTTATATTTTTAAGTTATTTTAATATAGTGATGAGGTATGAGTTGAGGTAGTGGGTGGAAAAACCGTAAACATTTGACATTTCTGAAGTAGCAGCAATGATTTGAAAAAACATTTGTGCAAATATTGCAAAGATAGAGGGGAGAGAGACCCCGATGATCTTCTCAGCTGTCCTCACTGTCCGCTGTAGGGTCTTGCGGTCAGATATGGCACAATTCCCAAACCAGACAGTGATGCAGCTGCTCAGGATGCTCTCCATAGTTCCTCTGTAGAAGGTGGTGAGGATTGGTGGTGGAAGTTGGGCCTTCCTCAGCCTTCTCAGGAATAAATGACGTTGTTGGGCTTTCTTGTTCAGAGAGTTGGAGTTGAGGGTCAGGTCTCAGGTGAGGTTCTCCTCCAGGTGGACCCCCAGGAATTTTGTACTCTTGACGATCTTCGCAGAATGTTGAGCAGAGAGTGATCGCTCTGTGTCCTCCTGAAGTCAACAACCATCTCTTTTGTCTTATCTTTTTGACTCGTCATTCTTGCATATGATACCCAGCACGGTTGTGGCGAATTTGTAGAGAATTTCACTGTATGTTTGTGCACTGACCAGTAGTAAGGGTGTGGCTGTTTATTTTGGGAAGAGAGGAATTAATTCACTGTTTTTGGTTTAGGGTGTTGAAAGTATTTTTATTTTTTTTTGGCTTTTTTGTGTAGGTAATCTAGCTACTAATATACAGATACCCTTCTGTTTATTATTTTGGCCTGGGTCCATCCTTAAGCTGATCCTGGTCTTGTGTGTATTTTTTGTAAAGCAATACAAACCTCACTATTTCATCAGCTAATGACTGGATCTAGTTCTCTCTGCCATGTACCACAATTTCCATACAGTTTCAAATAGAACCCCGAACCATTCTTCTGCTGGACGGTCCAACCCTAGACTACACTATATTTATATATATTATATACGGCCCAACCCTAGTAACACTATATTTAAGCAACCACTTTGATTTTTAAGCACAAGAAAGGCAACAGCTTTATTATGCAAAGGTGTTTCATGCCCTTTTATGTCCGTTACTTTTTTTGAATTCAGATCTTTCAACGGTCTTAACTGTCATTCAGATGAAACTTGGCTGATTTAGATTTCACATGAACAGACATAAACCTGAAAAAGTGTATTTTTCTAAAACGCAAAATTGTTAAGATATCGCAACATGAATTTGACATGGTTACGGACACTACAGATTTTTTACTTTTTTTTTTTTTTACCAAAAAATGAAATGCTTTAAGTTAAGCAACAGTTTTTACAGGTCATGTGCTTCTAGAAGATTCCACCAATTTTAGTATCAATACTCATTAATATGAATAATTAGCATTTTAAATGAAAAGAGACACTAAAATCATACACAAAAAATGGCCATTTTTGGGGCACATATAAAATCATCTCTCCAAAACAGCTGAATTTAGCAACTTGAAATTTTTTAGGGAAGCAAGTTTGGTCACTTACAACTTCAGAAGTAGCTTCTTTGGCAGCATATATTTTCTGTATTGTATTTATAACTTAAAAAAAAAACGAATAAGATCAGCGCCAATACTGTGTTTCGGCTGGGCTTTTTTAACAATGGAGTCGATGTGATCATCGCCCGCTCATACTCACGATCCTCCCTGCCATCATTTAATCTGTAAAATTACTGAATGTTGAGTAATGTTTTTATCTACAACAAATGTATAGTGTTTTATCTTGTTCTGTACTCTGAGATCTACAAACAGCCGGAATCTAATTCCTTGTGTGTGTCAACATACTTGGCGAATAAAACCCGATTCTGATTCTGATGATGATGTGGGAGTGGGAGGAAAGGTTATGCATGATAAGCGCATGTTTAACAAATATAAGTGATGCTTTTTAAACTTTGGAGATGAAACCGAAACTGATGTGGATGATAAACAAAGTCAGAACTCGATACTCATTAATAATTCATAGAAATTAGTCAGTAATGTAATTTTTCCATCAGTAGATTGGATGATAAAGGTAAATGTTAATAAATGTGTCATTTCATGTTTTATGGGATCCAGATATTAAAATATTAGAACTTCAGGAATAGCATGTAGAACAATATACAGTATAGTAGAAAAATCTAGCCGTCCTCCGTACTTGTGTAGGATCATGGAGGGAACTGGAGCCTATCGCAGGCAATTTAAAGCACACGGCAGGGGACAGCACACACACACACACACACACACACACACCATTATACGCTATAAGCAATTTAAAAACATTAATCAGTCTACAATGCATGTCTTTGCACTGTATTCAAAGGGAAACCCACCAAGCATTATGAGCACATGCACACATCCACATGCAGACAGACCGGGGGTGGGATCTCAACCCCCAACCCATGAGATGCAGAGCAACAATGCTAACCACTGCTGCTCACAGTCAAAAAAGTCACCACAAATGTCACAGTAACCATGTCAAGGGTTTTCCCATATTACCACACGCACAAACAAATTCTTCTTTCATGAATTATGAATATGTTAATAGAGCTGTTAATTTCCAAAACGTTCAATTTCATGCCAATATTGTAAGCTGTGTAACAAGGGTTGTGACTCACGGACACAGGTTGTAGCACGTAAAAGACATTGAAGTAATGAGGAATGTGTCTCTGTACTAATCCCTTCGTTTTCACGCACGAGAACAAACTTAATTATGAAGTTTCTACAGACAAGAGAGTGATAACATTACAAGTGGTGTTTAGCCGTGACTAGCTGTCAGAAGAGCTTCAGCACACCTTTGTGTAGAATCTAATGGAGTGGAGAGATTTATAAAAAGATAGTTTTTTTTTTTTTTTTTTTTTAAAGGTCTTCACTCAGTTCACTGCAAAAAAAACAAAACAAACCACATCTTATCAAGTGAAATGCTTTTGAGTCCCATCTATAAGATTATTAAGCTTATTCGTGGTCAAATGTTACTAAAATCTTAGGTTTAAATGATGACTTGACGATCACCTTTAACTGAGGGGCCTTCAAGTCAAAGCGAGACTTTTGATTGTAAAGAATAAGAGAATACGGTTATGAAAGTTTAAAAAACACCTGTTTATTTCTCTCTATAATCCCCTTCTACACTAGTGCACGTATCCAGGTGTTTCACTAGTGCTTGGATACCATCAAGGTAGAAAGTTTTCACAGGACACCAGAACCATGATCGGACTTCCTGCTTCATGTCCGACACCCTGGCCTCACAGAAACTGCTTTAATGGACCGGACATGTGGAAAGATTTCTCAGTACACTGAGATAAGGTGGCTGTTCAGAAGACTCCTGTAAATATCTGTCAGTCTTGCACCTTTGTTCATACGTGAATTAGGTCACTTACAAAACAGGATGTGCTCGGGTCTCTTCTTCTGCTCTCGAGATTTGTATATTTGATATTTGATCTTGAAATCAAGCACTGTGGCCTCGCACCTCCAGGGACTGGGTTCGATCCCCGCCTCGGGGGTCTGTGTGCATGGAGTTTCCATGTTCTCCCTGTGCTCGTCTCCTGGGATGGGCTTCTGACTCCCCGTGACCCTGTATAGAGGATAAAGTGGTGTAGACAATATGTGAGAAAGTCAGGGAAATTTGTCAGAAGCTCCTGAAAATAAAGAAAGACATTTGAATGTTAGCTAGTGACTTTTTTGCCATGTTATTTTCCTTGCCAGAGAAAAAGTGAATCAATCAAAGGAGTAATCAGGTGACAATAATAATAATAATAATAATAATAATAATAATAATAATAATTCACCCGTGTAATTTAAATTTATAATCAGGCTGTGTAAAAGTGATAAGAGAATTAGATTTTTTTTTCTTTAGCACATCTTTAAAATAAAGAAAACTGTTCAATCCTTTTAAACTAGTACTTTGCAAAAACACCATAAGTGGTTTGTTGGAGTAAGTTTGACCATCCCTGCATGATGTGTGGGATTCTCACACATTGTTCCAGGTTATTCAGGATGGTTGAATGTTGTTTATTGTCTTAAGTTGCAAACAGTGCTGCTGTATAATTCTCCATGACATCCAGAGCTTGACTTTGACATTGTGGATGATTTCCCTGCATTTCGTGTTTGGTCAAAGGTGCATATATTTTTTTTTCTTTACCCAGGCTGAAGTATGAAGTACCCTGGTATTTTGCAACATCTATTTCCTCTTCAATTTTGGCAAGAAGGCTCGATACTTTGGATGGGACTAATCTCCACAGCTCAATGCTGCCACCATTAGGATTCACTGTTGGGTTGGTGAGCTATGGCCTGCATTGGATTTGCACCACATATTGCATTTTCAGTTCGAGCTGTAATCAGCGTAAGCCTTGTTTAAAAAAAGCACACATATAAGTGTATTAGCTCTCAAAAAGATCATCAAATCATTAAATCCCCATGCAAATGCACGGCTGTCACTGAAAGTGTGATTATGAAATGTTCTAGGTCTCTTCAATCTATCCAAAGAGCCAATGGCAACACTGAGAGGAAGCGTGACGGGCTCTGTCTCGCTGTCTCTCTCAGTCTGTTAGTCACATCTAGTGGCGGGATTTGTGTATAACAGTTAAAAACACCTGTAGCCGGTTGGTGTAACCCTTATCCCAGCTTTAACCTTCATACAGTTCGAGACTTAATTTGAAATTCATTTTATTTCAAAACAGCACAATATCAATCCCAGTGAAGAACTAGGCAGCTGACATAAAGTTACTACCGGCAGTGTCGATGTAAATCAATCGGCGGTTATGTGCAACAACATCTTCAACAGCCTCAACAGATGATTGTGTTGATGATTTTTGGATCTGATCATACATACAGAAATTCTGTGAAGATGCCATGGACTAGCCATAAACGTCCTTTCGGTGCCACAATACAGCATGGGAGGGGGTTTCTTCCAGTCCAACCTTAACACACCATGACTTCATGAAGCTGACGTGTTGGATCTCCCAGGAGCCTTGTCATGCTGAATCATGTTTGTACTAACTAGTTCTAGGGATATCATTCAATCACTCACTCACTCACTCACTCACTCACTCACTCATCGTCTATACCACTTTATCCTGTATCCAGGGTGGCGGTGGGCCTGGAGACTATCCCAGGAGACTTAGGGCACGAGGTGGGCAATCCATCACAGGGCACACACTCATACACACACTATGAGTAATTTGGGACCAGCAATTATTATCATGTCTGTGGACTATAAGAGGAAACCAAAGTACCTGGAGGAAACCCACCAAGCACGAGGAGAACATGCAAATTCAGGGGTGAGATGGGAATTGAACCCAGACCCTGGAGTTGCAAGGCGACATGAGAAATTCCTGATATACAGTATCAGGAATTTTTCATGTCGCCTTTAATTTAATCCAGTAAACTTCTGGAATGTTATCAAGAGGAAGATGGAGGGTCACAAACCATCAAGCAAAGCTGAGCTGTTTGCTTTTTTTTTTTTTTTTGTTGTTGTTGTTGTTGCAAAAGCAGTGGTGTAAAGTGTCCCAACAGCAATGTGAATTTTTTTTTGCCGGAGAGCCAAAACACATAAACGCTGTAATTGCAAATCAGCATTATTCCACCAAATACTGATTTTTAAAAATGTTATTTAGCCAAATCACTAACACAATCTGTTTACAAATTATTTGCATTTTATATTATTTGAGTTATTAAAGCTCTGCAAATACGGCAAGATCTTGGGTTATTTCTATGTGTTTTATTTTGAATTTAGGACAAATATGTCAACAGTTCACAAAAAAAAAAAAAGATTTGAAAACTGTTTATCTCACCAATACAAAAAAAATCATAAGAAACGGATTATTTTGCAGTGGTCTCTTTTTTCAGTGGTTTTCCAGAGCTAGATGGGAAAAGTAACAAGTGAGATTCTATCAAACACGATGAATTTATTCATTTATTCCTTTGCTTGATCAAATAAATACTCATTCATTCATTCATTCATTCACTTACTTAACAAATTTGCTGTCTTTTACTCTTTTCCCTGAACACTAAATAAACAGTCATAAAACAGATGATCTATAATTACTCAACATTTCTACCCATTTAAGCAGGCATAATAAACCCTTCAGAAGCATAAGCAAACGCTACTAATATGTTGATAATCAATTAAAATTAAATGCTTATCATGCTTAATTTTTAACTGTAGGATTTTATTTCTATAAAATACCTTTACCTCAGCCACTGTATGTATTAAAGGGACTACATTTAAGAGTAGAAGATATACTACGATATACTAAGATAAAAAAAAAAAAAAAAGCACAATTAGTTCTGGTTTGACTTGAACACTCCTTGTATTCATACTTACAGTATGTTCATGCCAAATTGGGTCTACGTTTTCCCTTATTTTATTTTAAGCAGTACGTATATATACTAAGAATCTGCACTAAGAATCACTTTATTATATTTTAAGGATTAGCAATGTAAACACTTATTTATTGATTGATTTATTAAATGATTAATGTATGCCCTGGCATGCTGGTTTTCATTAAAAATTAAGCAGTTGAAATCAATTAATGATGACAGTATAATCTCTCACCAGCTTGTGCATAACAGTTATACAGTATGAGCGTAGGACATTTTATGCAAGAATTTGTTCGCTTGTAATGCTTATAATGTATATTGAAACAGACATAATAATCTCTACATGAAAATACATCTTTATCACTGAATGCAAGACAATCAGCAAAAGCACAATTACAGTATGGCTATAGAAACATGGTATGACCAAACCAAGGATGCTTTAAATAGCACATTGCTCAGGTATCAGCGGGATCAGTGTTGAGTCATTTCCAAGTCCATGTACGTCTGAAGACTTCGACAAGGAACAATTACAGGTAACTAAAGAATGTTCGCTCCAAAACTCGATCGCTAAAAGTGTTCTTAATGTTATAATATACAGTACATTTCTTGCCATTTTAATGTTTTTTGTTTTAATTCCTATAAAATCAGTAAGCAAGAAAGAACATCTAAAATATGTTTACGTAAATCTGTTAGAAAACGTATCACACTGCATATCTACAAGACCTTTAGTTCACACTATCAAGTAAAAGGTCTCTTGTGCTGCTAGTAGTTTGTCTCCTGTGGGTATGTAGTGACTGCTACTGTTGCCTGCAGTGGGTGTGTCCTGTCCAGCATTCTAGGAAACGACAATAGTTATGTATAGCTTCTAAAACCAACTAGTTAAACACAAAAAGAAAGTTCTTTGATCCATTGGCAGATTGGCAAAGCAAGCTAACTATACGAGTCACAAACATGCACCAGAGGAACCGATAATTGCTTCTGCTTCTTTTCAAGCTTTATTCTCCCCCCACCCACATTAAATGAAAAGTCGTTTGGCCCGTCAAGTTGTGAGCTGTACAGAAACACTGGACCACACATGTTGTAGAAACATGCCGGAATCAGATCTTCTTGTTGTGTTTGAACCCACAATTGACATGGAATTGGAAAAAAATCTCAATTTGAATGTGGTTTTGCATCCTGAAGTTTTGCTCACTGCTGCCAATGAAATCATTCATCTGCGTCATGCACATACCTAAACAATAAGCAGATTGCAGGTGTCACTTGGTAGAGTGAACACAGGATAAAAGACACTTAAATCTGTGAAACTTTAATAAATGACATGGCAGAGACTTAAACGCACTGAAAATAAATATTAAGCAAAGAGCTAGGATTGTCAATGCACTTGTATATCATCTAACCCTAAGCTAATTACACTTCTAGAAAAACAGTTAGATCTGACATCTTAAATGATCCTTCAGTTTATCCCTCTCTCTGGTAAAACCATTAAAGATTTTATTTTGGTCTTTCTCTGTCAGGGACTGTTTCAAGAAGAGCCCTGAAATATCCCTTAAAGAATTCTATTTTTCTAAAAAAAAAAAAAATAAATAAATAAAATAAATACTGTATAGTAGATATAATGTACTCTATATTGGTTTCTCCCCAATTGCAAGTTTAGTATGTATATAAGTATGAGCTTGCACTTTCCACATCCTCCAAGAGCTAACCATGTTTGGATGACACTATCAGCTGGTTAACGTTTCACTGGCTTGGTTGATCCCAATTTGTACAATAAAACACACTCTTGTGGTCCATATGAGGATGCTGATAATTCAATTTGATCATCTTTAGAAGCAGAATGTTGTATCATTAAATGCTCAGAAGTTTTAAATAATTGCAGCTTGGGATACAATGTAAAAGACCTTCCTCTAATATTCTGAGGCACTGCATAATCCCTTAAATAAAATATTTTGGGATAATTTTACAAATTAAACCCAGTAAGACTGGAAAAATCCCCAGAAAACAATAAACCTCATACCACTGGGGAGAGCTTGCAAATCAGGGGGATCTTATTATTGGACAAACTCTATACCTTCTGACCTATAATCAAAACCAGCAGAAACGTTGGATTGTCTTCATGTCCATTGATTTAAATCTCTTACTATTGCAATTACAATGCATTGTCTCTTCAATATCTCTACTCAAACTGCGCCCGGGAGCAGCAGTTTGGTCTTCTGATGTTCCTGAAGAACGAGCGAAAAGGATTCCGCCGTCTACCTCTTGTTTCTTTAATCACATCCTTTTTCCTGCTACCTTTTGCTGAGCTGCCCCGACTAGATGCTGATAATGCAGGTGGAGTGGAAGGGAGGGGAGTGGAAGTGTCTGTGCTGTTTGGTGGCAAAGTTTGATTGGTTGTGGCATCAGACGGCTTCATTTGCATCTTTAGAACCTGTTTCTCCAGGTGCTTCTGGATAGCCGAGCCCAGGACAGATACCTCAACCACAGCTCCATAGACTTCCCATGTCATGCCTTTCTCATCCCAGCACACATCCTGTACTGGTTCAGATGGTCCCTCTGAATCGGACACAGATCTTGGCTCTGGTTCTGGGATCACCTCAGGTGAACTCAAGATAATTGGACTCATTGGAGTCGTTGCAGATGAACAGGTTCCCACCCTTAGCTCAGGTGCCCTTGTTGCTATGGGAGTCATAGGAGCTGTGGCAATTGAACGTGTTTCTACCCTTAGCTCAGGTGCCCTTGTTGCTATTGGTGTCATGGGAGCTGTGGCAATTGAACGAGTTTCTACCCGTAGCTCAGGTGCCCTTGTTGCTATGGGTGTCATGGGAGCTGTGGCAATTGAACGAGTTTCTACCCGTAGCTCAGGTGCCCTTGTTGCTATGGGTGTCATGGGGGCTGTGGCAATTGAACGAGTTTCTACCCATAGATCAGGTGCCCTTGTTGCAATTGCTGTCACGGGAGCTGTACAGGTATCAACATGTAGTTCTGGTGCAGTTGTTGAAACGGGGGTCATGGGAGCTGTTGCAACTGAACAAGTTTGTACCAGTAAATTTGGTGCACTTTTTGCTATTGGTGTCATGGGTGCTGTGGCAATTGAGTGAGTCTCTACCTGTAGCTCTGGTGCAACTGTAGCTAAGGGTGTCATGGGAACTGTAGCAACTGAACGAGTCTCTATCTTTAGCTCAGGTGCAGTTGCTACTATTGGTGTCATGGGGGCTGTGGCAACTGAGCAAGTCTCAACTTGTAGTCCTGGTGCAACTGTTGCGATGGGTGTCATGGGAGCTGAGGCAGTTGAACGAGTTTCTACTTGTAGTTCAGGTGCAATTGTTACTAAGGGTGTCATGGGAGCTGTGGCAACTGAGCAAGTCTGAACTTGTAGTCCTGGTGCAACTGTTACAAGGGGTGTCATGGGAGCTGTGGCAACAGATCGAGTCTCTACCATTAGTTCAGGTGCGAGTGTTACCAAAGGTGTCATGGGAGCTATGGCAACTGAGCGAGTCTCTACCTGTAGTTCAGGTGCCGTTGTTACCAGAGGTGTCATGGGAGCTGTGGCAACTGAACGAGTCTCTACATGTAGTTCAGGTGCATTTGTTACCAGAGGTGTCATGGGAGCTGTGGCAACTGAACGAGTCTCTATCTGTAGTTCAGGTGCCGTTGTTACCAGTGGTGTCATGGGAGCTGTAGCAACTGAACGAGTCTCTACCTGTAGTTCAGGTGCCGTTGTTACCAGTGGTGTCATGGGAGCTGTAGCAACTGAACGAGTCTCTACCTGAAGTTCAGGTGCTGTTGTTACCAGTGGTGTCATGGGAGCTGTAGCAACTGAACGAGTCTCTACCTGTAGTTCAGGTGCATTTGTTACAATGGGTGTCATGGGAGCTGTAGCAACTGAGCGAGTCTCTATTATAAATTCTGGTGCGATTGTTGTAACAGGTGTCATGGGAGCCGTGGCAATTGAACGAGTTTCTACCAGTAGCTTTGGTGCATTTGTTGCCACAGGTGTCATGGGAGCTGTGGCAACTGAACGAGTCTCTATTAGCAATTCAGGTGCATTTGTAGATATGGGTGTCATGGGAGCTGTGGCAACTGAACGGTACTCCACTTGCACACCCACCTGAAGTTCTGCATCCTTTGTTTCTGTTGGAAGTGATTCATTCCCTTCGCTTTTGCCCACCTTGTTAAGACTGTAGGGGAAGAAGAAGGCAGTAGAACCTTCGGGAGGGGTCATGGGGCTGGTCGCTGCTGAATGGTACATAACCTCCAGACTGACCTGTGTCTGTATGTGCTGTTGCTCCCTGGGTAATGTGTCCCCCTCTGAGTCTTTTTTCTCTAGAGATTTCACGTTGCTAACTGTTTTTTTCGCCCCTGCAGGATCCTTTAAGTCATAAGAAATGAGTCCCTGTGTAGCTTGGGATTTGTTGGCCTCAAAGTCTGTAGTCTCATGTTGACTTGTAGGTTGTGTTACTTCTTTGGGGATTTCTCTGCATTCATCAGTTTTGGGCAAGTTTTGGACATCTGAAATATTGTTTTGCTCTGTACAACTACTGCTGATCAAACAGGTCTGTTGCGTTTGGCTGAGCTCTATCAGGTCTGCCACCACCATGGATACATCAAAACTGTCCTCTTCACTTGGCACCATACCCTCAGGACTGGTGTCAATTTCTCTACCCCATTCAATTTCTTCCATTTCTTTCTCTGGCGACTCATGATTGGTAACCAGAATTGTAATTTCTTGGCTGGCTTGTTGCAAGTCTGATTTAAAGCGTTCTCTACGTGTGGGTCCTTCATTTGATCCAGGACTTAAATCCACAACCACTGTTGAGCAACTCAGTACAGTTGAGCAAATCTGATCAGCTTTGTTCTCAGAGGACTGGGCATTGGGTAGTTTGTTATCCATCATGGTGTCCTTTGCAAGGGTCACACGGGCATAATTTATATCAGAGTAATTTTTTAAACTGAATTTCCAAAACAGTCAGGGTGAGAACATGGGTTTCTGTTCATGCGGAGATGGGTGTCTCCTTGGTGTTTTCATGTAGTCCCTGAGTTGTATACATTTTCTGGAAATTAAAAGGAAAGTCTTAGTTAATCTTAGTTAACTAAGATAAATTCTTAGTTCTGTATATTTTAATTCTGCAAAACTTTGATCAAATATCAGTGCAGTATCCAAACAACACATGACTAATGTGTAGACAGTTTGCTAAAATATCTTTTCTAAAATTAATGTAATTTTATAAAATGTCAGAGCTGGAAAAAATGAAAAGTAGAGTTTGTATTTTGAGTGTTATTTTTAATATTTTGCAGGATAAAGATTTACAAGTTCACAAAGCACAGAGCACTGAACAATTGCATAATCATAATCTGCATTTCATAGATGCATGGATTTATCCTAGCCATGATTGCATGCTGCTATTATTTCTAGTCAATGGCACAAAAATACACAATTTCATAAACATATATGCACAGATTTTGAATTAACTTCTCTGGCTTTACTGCTTGGAGCAAAGGAATGCTTCGTACGCCACCTGGCTGATTCCATATTATTAATATCTATAGCACTGATTAGAATGTAAACAGATATTAGAAGATTTGAGCATGCTCTAAAGAAATAATAACTCATAAAAATAGTACATACCTGCAATCCTAGCGTTGACTTGTAACTCTGTTCATGTTCAAAGCCCACTTTAGAAAAACGTCATGTCTGAGATCCAAATCATCTCTTTTTGTTTTTCTTCTGAAGCTTTTACTTTTCTTCTGGGTGAGGAGAAACGCAGGATTGTTTTCCAAAAGCCTCCACTGTACATGGAGGTCTTTGGATTTCAGTGTTGTCTCCGAGTATTGAAAGCTTCAGATTTTCTGTTTCCCTGGAAACAAGGCTCAACCTGGCAGCGAGTGGTAATGCAATGACAAAGTCTCCCCAGCTCTTTAATAAGCTGCAAATGGTGTTGATTAATAAGTGAGACAAGTCTGAATGCAAACTGGCATGTCTGTAATCAAGCAGACAGAATGGGCATCATTGTAAACTACAAATGAAAACCAATACTTCACAAGTTCTGGTGAAACAGTGGACTGTTATTCTTTATCAATCAGTCATTATTTATCAGATTAATCTGTGAGGTAAAAAGCCAGCACTCCTTACAAAACGTGACTCTGTTCCTGCATGTGTTTCGTTGTGATTGTGTTACTGGGTGAACAACAAACCACAGATGATTCTTTGATTTGAAAATTTCTTCTGTGTGGGTGTTAAAGCACGATTCTTGGTCTGGATGCTCTTACAAACCAATTCTAGGTCTTACACAACTCTGTTGCCTAGCAACACGCTGTGTGCACGTTGATATCACTGGATTGGCGCGTAGTGATGGTGATGGAGGTGTGCGTGTGAGTGTGTGTGTGGGTGCATGTTTTTTTTTTTTTTTTTAAACCCCATCAAGAAACACTAAATCATCCGAAAAAGAAAAAAAAAATCTCAGCGATTATACCCAGGATAGTAGATAAGGAGAAAGGCATGAAAAATGCTGGTTTCCGAGGGATGAGTGGGAGCAAAGAGAAAAGATGGAGAGAGCGAATAAGGGAGGAGGCAAAGAAGACTGAGTAATGTGATCGGTGCCAGAGAGAAATGCAAACCTGAGACTTGAGCACCATGGGGATGTTGTTTTTCAACTTCCATAATGTTGTTTTGTTCACATATACTCATTGGTCGCTTTAATAGGAACACCTGGACATTATATGTAATATTTTAGGTAACAGGTAGAGAGACACGTGAGATAATGCTACAAAAGGTTTCAGTGGGTGTTGAAGCTTTTAATAAGGAGAAACTATAAACCAAACCAATTTCTAAAACTGCAGCTTCTGCAAAGATGCATAGGCCTACAAATCTGATTATTATATGAGGAGCGTTTGAGTCAAACTGGGACTCGCTACATTAATACATCTATCCCAGTGTTTCACCAGTGCTTGGATACCATCACGGTGGAATGTTTTCTCAGTACGCCTGCTTCACGTATGATATGCTGGCCTCCCAGGAACTAATTTAATGCCCCCAAATATGTGTAAATGGTCAAGACTGTATAGGGGATGTGGCAATAACGCCCAGCCAAATATTTATTTATTTATTTATATATATTTATAATTTAAAAAAAAATGTTTTACTGTGTGAAAGGGTTTAATCACCTACTGTGCTTGATGTCTTGTGTAAATGCCAAACAGTTTTACATTTCTATTCACCAGAAATGTCATCACAAGTCCCAGTTTGACTTGAATGCCCCTCATAGTTTCGTTAGATAGACAAACGTTTGAAAGAGTTTGTACTGTTTGTGATCTTAACAAAAAGTCAGCATATTTTAATGGTTTTTCTGCTTTCATATTTCATGTAAACTATAATATCTGATATCATCCTCTTATGTTTATGGTATGTATGCTCAGCCTTATTTCATTTGGTTTCATCAGCATCTCCACATACCTTTATCTGACTGTGATATGGCTGATGTATGTAGTGCAGCAAGTGGTGGGATTCAAAATGAGTATGTCTTGCAATGCTGACAGTGTCAGTGTGTCCCATCACCATGAAGGGCATTAAGTTTAGTCTTACACACCAAAAAAAAGGGGTTGATTGTGGAACTCAGTAATGAGGAGGGATTTTTTTTAAATGGGAATTTACATGTCTTCCAGGCAACTGAAATAATAATAATAATAATAATAATAATAATAATAATAATCATCATCATCATCTGGACATGACATCTGCTTGTCTGGTAGTGCATTGCTGCTGATTTTTCAAAACCTATATTTTCCCCACCAGTAAAAACAAGATTTTTTTTTTGTTTTTAAAAAGTTTTTTTTTAGTTAAAGTTAAATAAACAAAAAAGGTTTTTAAAATTTTTCACATGTGTTTGGTCAGGAGCTGAGGCAACCTGAATGAAAACCTCTTTTATGTTGCCATGGCCACGCATCACCACTTATCTTTGAATACTCGTCCATTGACCATGAACAGATAATTACTTGGATTGCAGACAATAAAAGTGCATCATACGTCTGGGTGCTGGGTGACAGCGAGAGAGAGAGAGAGAGAGAAAGAAAGAGAAACAATGCCCAGAGGCTATGTGATAAACACACCAGCATATTTTTTGCTAACATTCCTAACTCATAAATTTACATAATGGGCCACTGAAGGTCTCACTGCCTGCAAACACACTGAATATTTAATGAACACTGCAAAACTATGTAGCTTTATTAGTTCATAAATGATTTACAGACATGACTGTTTTGAACTTTTTATTGAGTTAGATGAAGATGCTATTTACAGACATAGCATTTATAGAAAAGGTCCTTGATTGTTTGTCTTAATATGGGGGGGAAAAATCAGGTTAAAAATATATTTTAGTTTTTTCCAGCTGTGTTACTTAGTCCCCAGTTTGTGTCCGAATTCCTTTATGGTCTCCGAGGCATTGTCTGCTGCTGTGCTGATGGCAGACTGCGTTTGTCTGGACGCCTCTTCAGCAGCTACAGTACACACACACACACACACACACACACACATATACAGATATATGTGTCAAAGCAAAAAAACTAAGAAATCTTATTATTTATTATGTCCTGTTGCACATAATAAGATAATAAGAATATAAATAATGTGCTTGCACCATGGCACTAGTTCTCTCTCTCTCTCTCTCTCTCTCTCTCTCTCTCTCTCTCTCTCACCCATGGCAGTGGTTTCTTTAGACGACTCTGCCACCTGGTGCACAGCGTCTTGGGCTGTTTGCACTGAAATCACATGAAAAGAACAGAGGGCATTTTATTATATGTCTGTAGTGTTTGTAATTCATACTGATTTGTGACTACGAACTGATACATCGTAAAAACAAACAATTACAAATGAAAACCAGTTAAAAATAGAAAAAATAAATAAAGTTTATAAAATATAATAAATACATCCCCAATACTGTACAATATAAGAACGATATATATATATATATATATATATATATATATATATATATATATATATAGAGAGAGAGAGAGAGAGAGAGAGAGAGAGAGAGAGAGAATAAGATTAAAAGAAACAAATAAAAATATATTATTTTAATAATTAAATGAGAAAAAGAAAAAAATACTTTTATTTAAAAGATTAAAAACATTATTTATGGACAAATAAATGAATAAATACATAAATTCTAACTAAGTAAATACATAAAAATCTTCTTTCATTTATATATACAGTATATACTAGTTATACAGTATATAATAGTTACTTGATCTATTTTAAAATAAAAACGGAACTCATTAAACGCTCTTTGTAAGTTTCAGATTCCCGAATCTGGACATTTTCAGTACCTGCGGAGTCGGACACATTTTTAGTAGCCGACTGCGTGGTGCTCTTCAGCCCCTCCAGAGACTTCTTAAAGGAGTCCATGTCCCTCACAGGAGGCTCGCGTCGACCCACATGGCCTGTGTGTGGAGGCAAGAATAGAATGCCCCCTTTAATACCCCAGTGTGGTGAAGGGGTAGGGGGATTCAAACCCCTCACACTCCTGCCTGATTACACACACACACAGTGACAATGAGGGGAGGCTTACAGGAGGAATGTGCACAATCTGCCTCTCTCAGCAGCTCCACATCTTGTTTATGATGGAGAGAGAGAGAGAGAGAGAGACTGGGCTGGCTCATTAACCATCAGCTTTGTAACAGTGCACAGACTACACACTGGTTCAATGTGTCATTTTGAGAACTAAAGTACAGTATTAGTGTGGTCTGTTTCCCTTATAGGATCAGACAGGATCTGATTACAATGTGCACAAACCAAAGACACAAATAATAAAAAACGAAACAGCAAATTACGAACTGCAACCAAAAACATAACGGAAAACTCATGATCTATGTGAATGGATGTACAGGTCATCCCCTGTACAGTCCTGACCTCGCTCCAAGGCATTTCCACATGTTTGGGCCATTAATGGAGTCCCTGGGACGCCGGCGTTTCAGACGTGAAGCATGGCTTCGAGAAAACTTTCTACCATGATGGTGTCCAAGCACTAGTGAAACACTGGGATACGTGCATTAGTGTATAAGGGGGGTTATACAGAGAAATAAAGGGAGTTTTCTACTCTTATAACTGTGTTCTGTTATTCTGTATAATCAAAAGTCCCAGGTTGACTTGAACACCCCTTGTATTATTTCTGTCTGGTGAGTTTTTCATGCACATTTCTTTATTATAAAAATCCCAGGGTATCAAAGACTCAAAGCAGCCCTTCTGGTTCCAACACCCATGCCACGGTTACAGTCACACAGATCGTTGGCTGTTAACAGATGATTGGCTGTTAGAATAAGTGCATGACTGTCCAGGTGTAATAAAGACATCTCTTACTTTAAAAGAATTCCAGGTCTAATGGACTTGGGGCCTGAAGACATCTTCACAAATCAGATTTTCTCATTTGGAGTGCCTCGAAATCTCATTATTAATTGATGAACCCCTAACCAGGAGTCACCCGGCAGGATTTTTATGGTTGTCAAAGTGTCGTGGAGATATTACAGACGTTGGTATTAGATTCTGTTTGAAAGTTCAAAAGAATAACTTTAATGAAATGACGTCAGAACAATGTCTGCAGCCAAAAGCGTAAATAAAAACGGCTCTGTGACAGCAGATGTGATGCAGTTTGGACGCAAAGTTTGTGCAAACACCACATTATAGTCGAGTAATTTGGGAGCGCCTCACTGCACTATTACTGAAAAAGAATGAAACAGAGAGGCGACACTAAAAGATGCCGTGACGTAAGACGCTGCGGTGGGAAGCTGTTGTGTCTGTGCCAGTCTGTGATTTTAATACTAAACCCCGTTAGAAAGTTACGGGACCATGGATGTAAACAGTGCATGAATGAATGTTAGTTGGTGTAAAATAAATTTCGTTCTTTTGAGGTTACATTTGCAATGTGGCTTTCGGGTCATTTGTCTCAACGTCATTTTCTCATAGGTCAAGTACATACCTAGAGAAAGCCTCGACGCTGTGTATAATTTAACCCCTTACTTCAGTTTTCCTCTTCTATCTAGGAACAGTGAGTTCTATGTCCACACTATAGAACCTCTAACGGCTTGTACGTCAGTCCATCACTCTCAGAAATCAATTACCCGTTCAATCGAGATTGATTTGTGGCCATTCTTTGGATGATTTCCCTCCATTGAGTCCTGTTTATCCGATTTGACATCATCGATCCAATGAGTTATTGGCCTTCCATTAGGTTATTGCCTAAAATACATCAAACGCAAAAACACATTCTGAATGTAGAACTGAACTGAACATACTGTATATCATCACCTATCTAAATTTGTGTGCATAAGTATTCACTCCTGTGACCCGATCAACATTTTATAATGTTATAATATAAATACCTGGCGATATGTGCTAAATATCTATCTTTGCTAATGAATGCTTATTTCAGTAGCTGAGCTGAGAGAGCCTCAGCACAATGCTCTATGTTGCCCCCTAATGGACAAACCAAAAAAACAACAAAAAAAAAAAGCTTAATTCAATTACGGTCCAAAAGGCAATTTTGATTTTGAACACAAATTATAAATTCATTCACATTTGAGCCTTTATCAGTAAGTCAGTCTTGGGCTGCATTTTTGACCCTCTGATGAGATCAACACTATTTAGACAGTCATAATGGATCCAACAGTGAATTATTATTTTTTCGATTTTATCCAACAGATCTGTACGGAGCAAAATTACTGAACGAAATAGTCTTAGGATGACTTTGTGACTTTTGTTGTTTGTTTGTTTATTTATTTATTTACAGAAGATTTGCTTGTCTTGCATGACACAGAAACCTGTAATCGACAATTTTCCAGCGTTTCGTCAAGCACTATCCCGACATCCATAAACGTTTTTTTTTTTTTTTCAAGACACTTTTACACTGACTTTAAAATCTCCGGTACACAAACGCACGCTCACAAACACACAAACAGATACAAACTGCCCTTTTTTTGTTGTTTGTTTTAGAACAGAGAGTTCACTGGAATGATATCACAAGCAACTATAAAGTTACAATGTATAAAACTCGTACTTGAAAAACTTCAAAATAACAACTTGCTTTGATATTAAATCAAAAAGAAAATAAAACACTCACATACAGGCATCATACATACACAGCTCTACATAATATATATATATTTATATGTATACCCGAGTATATATATATATATTTTTTTGTTCTCCCCCAGTATGGCATTGGAAGATCAGAAACATCTATTACATTACAAATAGAAACACATGTACACAGGCACAAAGAGCCACAAAGGGCGAGTGGGTCGGTCGCGTTTCATTGGGAGGGAATCAAGGAAACGAGACAAGGCTTCGCCCCGCAGTCAATAAAGAAAAAAAATACTCACCACGCTACAGGACATTTACAATAGATCATAATAAAAGTATATTTATATTTATTTATATTTATATATTTATAGAGAGATCTGATAGGAAGAACATGTTTCAGCAGGAATAACTGTAGATTTTTGTGTGTGTGTGTGTGTGTGTGTGTGTGTGTTTGTTTCATTTATTGGAGTGAGTTCAGCGTTTTGTCCTTCTTATTCATAGAAATATTATTGTGCTGCTGGTTAACATAGACGTTGGAATGGTTGCTTTATGCTTCAGGTTCGTAGTCCTGGCTCTGCTCCTGACAGGAAAGACAAGAAATTCAGATCAGGAATGATATAAAATAAAAATAATCCATCCATCCATCCATCCAGCTTTTCACTTCATTTCACTTATTAGCCCTTAACTGCCCCAAACTTGTGGTCTCTATGCTTTATTTATTTGCTTCTTATATATCTTTCTCTAGTAAATTCTGGTCAGTTTCCATCCATCCATCCATCCATCCATCCAGCTTTTCACTTCATTTCACTTATTAGCCCTTAACTGCCCCAAACTTGTGGTCTCTATGCTTTATTTATTTGCTTCTTATATATCTTTCTCTAGTAAATTCTGGTCAGTTTCCATCCATCCATCCATCCATCCATCCAGCTTTTCACTTCATTTCACTTATTAGCCCTTAACTGCCCCAAACTTGTGGTCTCTATGCTTTATTTATTTGCTTCTTATATATCTTTCTCTAGTAAATTCTGGTCAGTTTCCATCCATCCATCCATCCATCCATCCAGCTTTTCACTTCATTTCACTTATTAGCCCTTAACTGCCCCAAACTTGTGGTCTCTATGCTTTATTTATTTGCTTCTTATATATCTTTCTCTAGTAAATTCTGGTCAGTTTCCATCCATCCATCCATCCATCCATCCAGCTTTTCACTTCATTTCACTTATTAGCCCTTAACTGCCCCAAACTTGTGGTCTCTATGCTTTATTTATTTGCTTCTTATATATCTTTCTCTAGTAAATTCTGGTCAGTTTCCATCCATCCATCCATCCATCCATCCAGCTTTTCACTTCATTTCACTTATTAGCCCTTAACTGCCCCAAACTTGTGGTCTCTATGCTTTATTTATTTGCTTCTTATATATCTTTCTCTAGTAAATTCTGGTCAGTTTCCATCCATCCATCCATCCATCCATCCAGCTTTTCACTTCATTTCACTTATTAGCCCTTAACTGCCCCAAACTTGTGGTCTCTATGCTTTATTTATTTGCTTCTTATATATCTTTCTCTAGTAAATTCTGGTCAGTTTCCATCCATCCATCCATCCATCCATCCAGCTTTTCACTTCATTTCACTTATTAGCCCTTAACTGCCCCAAACTTGTGGTCTCTATGCTTTATTTATTTGCTTCTTATATATCTTTCTCTAGTAAATTCTGGTCAGTTTCCATCCATCCATCCATCCATCCATCCATCTTGTGTAGGGCTTGTAGGAGGCCTGGCATTGGCGACTGTTCCTTAAAACAAGGTGGACTACATGCTGGATGGGGTCCCAACAGATGGGAGGAACCTGAGTACATTTACACATTTCATTTATTGTTACTTTACTTGAGTAGACATACAGGATCTGAGGATACTTTTTTACTTTTAGCGTCAACCACATTCATGTGTAGTATTTGAAGCTGGAGAGAATGAATTTTTATATGATGAAATAAGCTTTGGTGAGCCAATACAGGTCATGGACTTTTGATATTTATACTTTTACTCAATTACACAAGTAAATTAAGCACCTTTTACTTGATTCATACTGTATTACCTAGGAAATATCTACTTTTACTCATGTATAGGATTTGTGTACTTTGCTCATCTCTGGTCCTGACTCATCGCACAAGCACACACATTCACACCCCATGTGGAATCTGGAAACATTAATCAGCCTACACTTGGTGTCTTTGGAATGTTGGAGGAAACCCTCAGAACCTAGAGGAAACCCACCAAGCTCAAGGAGAACAAGCTCGGCACGCAGACTGGAGGCGAGATTCGAATTCTTCTACCATGGCGATATAAACCTTCCTACTACTTTATACACCATGTCTTTAGCTAATTAGTGCCTCTTTTACAGTAGAAGCTGGTTACTAAGGACATAACGTAATAACCTCATGTAAATGTCAGAGGATTTAAAAAACATGAACTAAGACTATTCCTCATAACTTTATGCTTTGTGCATTGCACATGAAATCCCCTCCATATGACCTATTTGTTTTTTTATAGCTTATCTCAGAAAAGGAACAAAGATACTGTATCCCCCGGGGCTTGAGCATGACTCCGACACCTACAGTGCTAAATTAGTGGTTCAGACACTTTTGCTGAAAAACAGTTATCGTGTAACACTGAACTCATTTCTTTCCTATAAAAGCTGTGTTCTCAGCAGATTTATTATAACTTTAAAGGGTTACAATTTAATTTTAACTCTGCTGATGTGCTGTACTGTCACTTTAAAACTCCAGGAGGTTTTAATGCATGTCGTAAAATCATTAATTTAGACATTATACGGCATATAGGAGCTATTAGCTAACACATTCTACTGTGAGTGTTGGTTATTAATTACAGGTTATAGCATTTATTGAGCATGAATCGCATGTAGGAAAAAAAAAACAGACTCAATATTGAGTACTGTGCAAAAGCCTTGAGAATAAAAGAAATGATACAATTTAAAAATGTTTTTTTTTTCTGTAGCAACTTCAGCAGCATCCTCATCTCCCCTCTCATCCATGCTTAAACAACCCATGTAGATTTTGCCCCTAATGTGAGCTCATATAAAAAGAACGCACCCCCTGGATGTTTTCTGAAGGGGGCGTGGCTCAGCAGAAGCTCATTTACATACCGTAGACATTGAAACGTCATGTTTACAAGAGACGTGAAAAAGAGGTTAAGGTACGAGAAATGTATTATCTGTAAAATTGCCCTGTAAAATTAGGGAACTGTCCTTTATACACCGGTACTGGAAACATGTTGACCAAATGTTAAATAAATATTATCTTATAAAAATCAGAGTCATCATATACAAATGTACCTTGGCATACGAACGCCCCGCCTTCAGGATGTTCACCTTAAGAACTGAAATTTTACAAAAAGCTGTTCACAAGGCATCAGATGCCAAGAGGAATCATAAATGAAGGTTGAGTGAGGTTCAATGTCTATTTATTTCCTATTTTACTTCATTTACATGTGTTTTCTAAATGTTTTGTTTGTTTTATATGGAAAAAATATGATTATAGTGCTGGAAATCGGTAATACTGGTAATATGTTTGGGTGGCTGGAACAGATTATCTGCATTTACATCATTTCCTGTGGGAAAATACTTTGAAATACGAAATTTCGCCTCTGAAACGATTTAAATTCATAAGCCGAGGTACCGCTGTATCTTATATTTCCTTCACATACTGATTATTCGAGCAGTTGTCCTTAATAAACAATTAACCCTTTCTTTGATTTGTTGCTATTAAATTTCCCCATATATAAAACATTACTGCTTTTCTATGATATTTCATATAAAAAAATGAAACACTGTTAATAGGTACCGAGCTTCATGAATATCATTCTTGGGAATAATCATTCTGATCCTCTCCATCGGGTTTGTTACAACTTTCAATATATCCGCGTCGAGTGTTTTATTCTCCGTTCCTGCAGCAGGGGGCAGGATTAGTCCTCAGATCAGAAGCAGGACGCCATTTCTGCTCTCTTCTTATACAAAAAGAGGAAGAAGCGCGCGTCATGTGACCATGTCCTTGTCTGACAGCACACATGTCAGCTGTCACATGATCACACGCTACAGGAAGGGAAGAACCTCGAGGGGGGGGGCGGGGGTTGTCTACAAATACCCACAATCCCTTTGGTTGGTCGGCGTCACTGCCACGCCCGTGCAGCTCAACATTGAGGTAATAATGGAGAGAAAGAGATGCGGGGGCAGGGAGAGAGAAAGAGAGAGAAAGAGAGAGAGAGAGAGAGAGAGCATTAGTTAAGAAGTGAAGAGAGACAGCTTGGAAGAAGAAAAAGGATAAAGGGGGGAAAAAGTATGACATCAAAGAGGCAAAAATGTAAAAAAAAAAAAAGGGCCCCCAAGTGTTTTATGCTCCGCCCACTTTGCATCACCACACCATCCCATTGTCACTATAAAATACCAGCTCTTTTTTACAAAAACATTGAGAAATATATAGAAAATACAGAATGCCTGGATGTAATTTCACTCCTGAGCTCGCGGTTTTTAATTTGCGGTGTTAGTCGTGCCACGATATTGTACATACTGCAGGTTCAATTAGATCAAAACAACATCAACAACAACAAAAGGCATTTTTTTGCCCTTTGTTATGTCTGTCCTCACTGGCCTTATGTCGGTTTGTGCATGTGTGTGTGTGTGTGTGTGTGTGTGTGTGTGTGTGTGTGTATGTGTGTCGGTGCTCAACCTGCTGGTTCTCATCGTATGATCCTCCCTCTGGATCAACCATCGCCTCCCCCATCTGTTCCTCAGTGGCCTCCTGACCGAACTCCTCAGTCTGCACGCACACACACACGCACAGAGAGAGAGTGAGAGAGAGACATTAGAAAGAAAGTGGTACATTGGACTTGAAAAAAGCTGGATTAAAAAAGCATATTGTTTTTTCTCTTATTAATACAGTCAGATTTTTGTATCTGAATCTCTTGCATCATCAAAGGATCCTTGCATCATTTCCTCTGACAAAATACACAGTACGACCAGAAACACTTCTGCCTAGCTAACTAACTAACTAACTAACTAGTTTATCATGCACACTCCCTTATCGACATGATTAAAAAGTACTCAGTGAACTGAAATGTAACTCTAATTACATCTAATTCATTTAACAAGCTGTATACTGTGATGTAAAAGAGTTAATCATTCAGGCTACGTTCACATTACCAGTGTCTCAATTCTGATATTTTATCAGATCTGATTTTTTTTTATGTGTGTCTGAACGCACAAATCAGATTTTTTTTTTTTAGATCGGATCTGAGTCACTTTTGTATGCTGTCCTAGTGGATATACACTATATGGACAAAATCTGCAATTACTTTGTAACCAAATACATAGACTTCAATACAGTATGGAGTTGCGACAATAACAGTTTCCACTCTTCATGGAAGGGATTCGTGTCCATTCATTCTGTAGAGCGTTTATGAGGTCAGGCACTGATGTTGGATGAGTAGGCCTGGCTCACAAACTCTGTTCCAGTTCTTGCCAAAGGTGCTCGATGGGGTTGTCTTAGAGCCAGGCAAGTTCTTCCACACTGAACTCTTCACACCATGTTTTTATTGTCCTTGCTTTGTGCACTGGGACACAATAATGTTTGAATAGAAAGGGGTCTTCGTCACAACGTTGGAAGCATAGCATTGTCCAAGATGCTGAAGGATTAAGACTGCCCTTCACTGGGGATAAGGCGCCTGATTGAAACACCTGAGTTCAATAAATAACAGGTTTGGTCAAATACAGTCTAGCAATGCACAGTCAAGTCACGTGTCCATATAGTATATATCCGGTGGTCACGTGACTTGACTGAGAACAGGATTGAATTCATTAGTCAGCATCGACAACACAGGGATTTCACCCACTTTCAGCCGCTTGCCGTCCTCCAGAGCTAAACTCTGAGTGGATTTCTTTTCTAAAATCGCATCCCTTGTTTGAAGTCAATGAAAGCTTGCACAAACTCATGACGTATTTTATCCCAGATTGCGCGACCAATGTATCGATGTTTCAGAGGACAGACGTGTCCACGTTAGGGTCAGATAAAAGGTAATTTTATATGTAATTATTAATGTGATCCGTCATGTCATGCAAATATGATCTGAGTAAATAATCTGAATTCAACAACGCGGCCTGTAGTGTGAACGTACTGTAGCCTTAAACCACTTGTTTTAAGTTCCTCACACTTTTACAACAGATTTATCTCAGAGACCTGATTAAGTGTCCCAGCTTCATTCTCTCTGCTGAAGTAATTTAACTTTATGTATCTTTATGCCCCATATTACTTATTACTAAAAGTCTAGCAATGCACATTCACTTTAATTAAACATCTACTAGGTTTTAGAATGTCTTCATATAAGCCGCTTTATTACACTAAGGAATGATCTGGATTACTATCAGAGTGACAGAGTTGAACTTTCCGTGTCCTGACTATCACAAAAGGTGTCCCAAATTTTTTGGTTGCTTTCGGATACTTTCGCAGAGGCTCCAGTCACGTCCTCTGTAAATATTTTACACGTGCCTCATTAACATTCTGTAGCGTGACCTGGGAATGTCTTGACACAATTTCAATGTCATCGTTTGAGAAAGTCACAGCCAATGAGCGCTAAGTTGAACTTTCATCAGTCATGTTTGCTTCGAGCTAGCTTGTTCTTGTCAAATACCAGGTTCTGAGCCTGAGCGACATGAATAATTTATATTCATAATCTGAAAGGTTATATTTTGATTAATCGAAAAAAAAAAAAAAAAACAAGACGTCTGAGCAAATCAGAATAATTTTTTACATAGAAACGATGGACTGTAATGTCTTTACTGCACCATAAAAGTATGTAAGATGTGCCGAACCAAACATATTAGAATTCCGAAGGCTAAATCTTTTCCATAGGTTTATAATCTTCTCTGTGCATTTCTAATATGAAACCTAAAAAACACACATCTGTTCAATGAAGTCAAATCCCATTTCGTTTAAACACACAGCGATAATAAAGTGAGATGTTGTCGTGTCTCACTGGGCAGGCGCGGTATCGTTAAAACCCGCTAATCCGAGCCAACTAGGCCAAGTTTCAACAGCGTGTAATCCCCAAATCCCGAATGCTCCGCGTTCGGTCACACGCGACATTAGAACTCCATTATACACACCTCATAGACTTAATGTCCACTTAAACATACTTCTACACACTCTGGATCAGCACAGACCGCTCGATACACGCACGCAGGAAAAAAAAAATACACGACACTCATGCCACTTCAGCACGTTGAGTGCCTCGCGTGTAAGCGATTGCCCCTGCTGAACTTATCTACAGATGTTTTATGTAACTCAAAATAACAGTGACCGAATATTTGGGATACTTATACAGTCATGACTTACAACTGATTTACAACACAATAACATTGCAAAGCAGGGGCCAATTTTATAGATTTATGATACCAATTAAGGTTATATCTTTCAAAAGCTGCAGGATGTGGGGTGAATTCAAAATGTGAGGGGGTGAATACTTATGCAACACACCATATACTGTATCTCACACTACATTTTAATCTATTGTGTTTGTACTAAAAAAAAATGTCTAATATTTGAACAAAACATAATAACAGATTATTATTTTTTCTTCCAACAATGGAAGAGGCTTGAGCTTTAAAAATAAAATAAATAATAATAAATAATTAGTACTTTATTAATCCTGAAGGGAAATTGTCATTTACGCTCATCCCACTTCGGAAGCTGGGGTCAGAGCACAGAGTCAGCCAGGATACTTCCTCCCTGTGTCCTTCTCACTCCCAGGAGACTTAGGGCGTGAGGCAGGGAGCCAATCCATCACAGTGCACACACACACACACACACACACACACACACACACACACACACGTGCGCTTGTCCGCAATTTGGGAACACAGGGAATTAGCCTAATCTGCATGTCTTTGGACTGTGGGAGGAAACCGGAGTACCTGAAGGAAACCCACCAAGCATGGGGAGAACATGCAAACTCCATGCACACAGACCCCAAGGTGGGAATCGAACCTGGACCCTGGAGGCGCGAGGCAGCGATAGCCACTACGCCACCGTGTCCGCCTCCTGCGTCTTTCTGACCAAACTAAAAAAAAAACCCAAAGAACCATTAAGCTCCACCCACTTGTTCAAATCTTTTTGAACGTTTTTTGGTGACCAGATTCCGTAATCGCTGTAAACATTGCTGTAGTGTGTGCGTGTGTGTGTGTGTGTTGTGTGTGTGTGCGTGTGTGTGTGTGTGACAAGCTTCTTACACTCATTTCAGCTCTATGCGAGTTATGAGATTACTAAACTAGGATCAGGCCTGTAGGGGTGTGTGAGGGTGGAAACTCCCAGGGGAAATCTGCAAATCTTACACACCTCTTTACATCAGCACACACACACACACACACACACACACACACACACACACACACACACACACACACACACACACACACAAACAAATATCAGTATTAAAGAGTCAACGGCTTGTGTTTCTATTAAAACCGCCTTCATGGAGACGAGACACCTGAGTAACGGGCAAACACACTGACAGAGCTGTACGACCTTCAGCAAAGTCATGTTAACAGGGGGGGAGGGGTGGAGGAAGGGCAGAGTGTGGGAGGTGGAGGGATGGAATAAAAGAGAGGGAGAGAGAGAGAGGGGGGGGAGAAATAAAGGATGGTGACCATGAGAAAGAGATAAAAAAAAAAGAAAGAAGCAGCAAGAGAGAGAGAAAAGGATCGTTTGGAAAGAGAGGCAGAAAGGAAATGATGGAGGGAGAAAGGAAAGGAGAGACAGATGGTAGAAATAATGAAAGGGATGATTAAAGAAAGAAAGAGAGAGAGAGAATGGAGGGGTAGAGGGTAAAAGAAGACTGGCAGAAAGAGGTATAAAGGGATAGTGAGATAATAAGGGAGCGAGACATATGGGAAATAAAGAACGAAAGGAAGTGATATAGAGAGAAATTAGAAAGGAAAGAGAGAAAAGTGGATGAAAGACAAATTAAAAGATATGAAAGAGGGAAGGAGAAGAGAGGGATGTGATTATACAGCAAGAGGGGGGATGGAAAGGAAGAAAAAAAGGAGAGAAATGTAGTAAATCATTGATTGCGTTTCCCTGAATTGACTTTTCTGAACATACATCTACACCCGTGCCACTGATGACCTCATGACAACGATCAATGTGACAGAAACCCGTCATGACGACGTACCATGACCTCTCTAATCAATAACCCACGGGACAGTAGGGGGTGATGGGACAAACGTACGTTCATGTCAGAAGGAAACTCGTCCTTCTTCATGAGTCCGGTGGCGGCGGCGATGTTTCCGGCTCCGGAGAGGACGACGCCCCCGAGCTGAGACGCCTGCTCCTTCGTCTTCTCAGCCACTGCGAAAGAAAAAAAAACCCATCAGGACAGAAACACATCACCTGGACTGAGACTAGTGACGGAGGGGGGAACTCTAAATCTAACCTGCCTCTGATCATAAACCTTTAACACTCAGCTTTTATACAGGACAACGCGGTGGTTTTATATGACGCTTCGTTCTTCACTCTACACTCGGCAGCTAGAAGACGAAATATTTCAGATACCCTATAATTCTCACCCATTGTGTCTCACCCATGTGTTACTGACATGAAACTATTTTATGTATTAAAAAATCATTTACACTGTATTATGTAAAAATATACTTAAAATTAGGTCTAAGATCTAATTAAAATATTTTTAAAAAATGCAAATAATAAACAATAAACACATTTAAACAACCCCTATAAACAATAAAAAATATAAAAAATAAAAAATAAATGTAATTAAATTTAAACAAATAATGTATGTTTTAGGAAACAAATAAAAAAATACATATAAACAAACAAAAAATTAATTAAATGATTGGATATATGAGCAAACCAGGTAACAATAAATAAACAATTCATTTAATAAATCAATATATAAATAAAAAATAAAAATGAAATAAAATAAAATTTAAACTTAAACTACATAAATCACTATATAAATAAACTCAGACAATTGGATATAACGAATATATAAACAAATGCAAATAATAAACAAACACACAAACAAACCAAAAAATTGAAAAAATTTAATCAAGGTTAACAATTTAAGAAAAAAAGAAATTTATTTAAACAAACAAATAAATAAAACTGATAGGAAAAAATCGAACTAATACATGGTGAATTAAAACAATAAACTATAAAAAAAGAAGAAAAGAAAAAAAAAACTCTCTACCAAAAATTTAATAATTATACATTTATTAACTAATTAAATAAATAAACAAATGAATTATGTAATAAGCTTAGTTGAATAATCGCCCTGAGGTCCGCGGCGGGCTCGGTGTGTAACTGTGTAATAGTCGCTGTAATTTAATCCTGCTCGAACAGCACCCAAATTTTACACTCGTACTCTTTTACACCTGTTGCTGGCCCGGTGCTGTGAGGTGGCCGCACGCCAGAGCAATTTAATCCTGCATTAATCTCTTTATTATTTAGGAGGTAAAGAGAATGAGCTCACCCGTGGCCACGCTGTCTTTAGTCTTGCTGCCTGAAAAGAGAAAAAAAAAAACAAAAAAAAAAAAACACACACGAGATGAGTTTCTTTCCTGTAAAAGTCTGTTTTCACACTTTTATCACAGACAGGATTGAGACAGAGTCGGAGCTGCGGATGCAACTCGGCTCGGCTCAGACGGGAGACGATCATTATTAAACATCTGACGTTTCACTACAAAGTGTGGTCATGTGCACTGCAACGAAGACGTCATCACTGACACCAGCAGCTGCTGCTCGGGTGATTATTTTAATGAAATCGAAAAAATATCAATAAAGTGCCTTAAAAAAATATTGGCACCCTACATGGCAATGGGCCGAAGCCTATTACTATACTATTTCCTGCAAACCACATGACACCAGCCGACCGCATCGGCATGTTGGGAGCGGCGGAACACACTCATCCATTCCTTCTGTTTGCGTGAGATCACAGCTACACGGGGAATATTGTACCGTACCTCGAACATACGTAGCATCGTTTTATTTATACATAAAAATGTATTATTTTAAATCAGTTTTCCAACCGTTTCTGACATTTTTATGCTGCAAATTGCACTTTTTTTTTGTGTAGTTCAACAACTATATCTCTTTTGTTTTCTTCTATGGCAACGGAGTATTTTCATTTTTATAATCTCGTCACAATCTCGTATCCAGAGAAACAGGAAATGAAAGGACCGAGAGCAGAAATGAAAAATAATATGTATAAGAAATACAGTTTTTTTGTGTTTAGTTAAAATACTACCAGAGGTACCGGCAGCAGACCAGGCAGGCGACTGCTAGGGGCCCGACACCGGTAAGGAGGCCCCAAAGGAGGAAAAACGTATTAATTATTCATAAGACAATGGTGGTTGGAGAGCCCACCTACAAAACTCAATAGTAGAATCCTCTAAATATTACGTCAAAAAAAAGTATGTCAATCCTTTTGGCACATTTTGTGAGGTGATATTTAATGAATGGATTGTAATCATTTCTCATATTCTCCCACAATTGTGTGTCATTTTCTTCACCCAGTCTGACACATCGCACTATCGGCCTTCTTCTGCATGCAGGAGCTGACAGACGCCTGTGATTGGCTACCTGTGCAGGTAGGGAGAGTATGCCCCGCCCACCAAGACATACCGAGCTACAGTATGCATGTAAGGAACCTGATATATAAATCAATCTTTTTATATGCATGTATTTTTTTTTAAACTAAAGCTTCATTAAACCTGGATGATTGAGATAATATTAATTTAATCCTTGTTTTATTATTGCGATCGGAAGTGATATTAGAGGAGGAGGATGGAGGAGCAAATCTGTTGGAGAATAACATGGCATTGTAAGTGTTCAGCTCTTCTCACAGCTCTGCGCGTGTGTATATGTGTGTGTGTGTGTGTGTGTGTGAGTGTGTGTGTGTGTGTTATATGTACAGCCGATGGCCAAGAAGGAGTGAAAATTAGCTCCTTCACACTCACCACTCACACCCCTCCTTCACTCGAGCTCACTTCATCTGTCTTATAAAGCTCAATCTCTCTTTCTCTCTCTCTCTCTCTCTCTCTCTCTCACTCTCACACACACACACACACACACACACACACACACACACACATCATGTTAGCTGAAGCGTAGCTTTCTAGGCCATTGTTCTCTCAGTGTGTGAGTGATGCTGCATGTGCACAGTACTATGCTGCTGCTTTATGCTAACCATCAGAAGGCGGGATTAAGATATCTGGGTTAATTGCCTCTCTCTGTTACAGATTGTGTGTGTGTGTGTGTGTGTGTGTCTGTGTGTGTGTGTGTGTGTGTGTGTGTGTGTGTGTAAATGTGTATACGCAAAATCATCTGGGTTTAATCGTAAAAAAACCCGGAATATGAACGATGACTGAGTTCTGTCTGAGTGTGTGAGGTTTGAATTTGAATGAAGATGTGTGTGTGTGTGTGTGTGTGTGTGTGTGTGTGTGTGTGTGTGTGTGTGTGTGTGTGTGTGTGTGTGAGAAATAAAAGCTGCAGAATGAATAAACAGCGCTAAGAAAGAAGCAGGTCGATAAAAATCTATTTTTTCTTCCAGCAGATATGAGTGCCTGCAGCTTCACCTTCTGCTCCGCTCCGTGTTTAAATCTGCCTCAGGGGACTCTCTGATCGACGGGAAGATTCCAGACGCTCTGCTTTAAACACACACACTGAATATTTTTTCACTCTCTGAAACCTTCCGAACACTAGAATCATCAGCCCCTTTAAGCGCGGTTGGTTTTTCTGGTGAATAGCTGCTGCTTACGGCCATTTTGTAGGTCTGATCTTAGGGGTTTCTGATAAATACCACAATATTTAAATTGTTGGTTCCCTCTTCCAAGAGGATAAAAGATGAAGGTAAAGAGATTATAAGTAAGCATATATGTTTTCAGCCCAGTTTCAGAGGAATGTTCTTTGTTTGTTAAGCCGCACAGTGACCTATGAATCATTCTAGCATAAAAAACATTCAACTTAAGGCATGAACCAGTGAGAAACAGGTGCAGACAACGGCAGACGGTTGGAACAGACGAGAGGGGAAATAAGATTGCTGCTGACGTTGTTACATAAACCATCATTTTTAAAATTGTATTAAAAAATGCAGTTACAGTTACAGGAAAACACACATTCTCATTTCTTTCATTTAATTGAATATAAAAAATGATGTGGGGGGGGGGGGGTCAAGACTTTTGCACAGGACTGTATATCATTCTAGAAATGTTTAAAAACAAAAACACATAAATCTGACACGGAGTCCATAAAATATTAATAGTAAAGGCTGCAGTTATGTGTTTGTCTCAGTAATAGTTTATAGATAAAATTTCGGCTTAATTTCCCATTTTCCTGGGCGTATTTGTAAGGGTGCCAATAATTCTGGAGCAGACACTTTCACTGCACAAACACAGCATTAAATGATAAAATAAAAGGGTTCAAATCACTTGTCATTATAGCGTTTGCTAATAATGTTCATTGTGGGTGTGGCCTGTTTAATCAGATTGTGGGTGTGGCCTGTTTAATCAGCCAAAATAAATAAATAAATAAATAAATCCAAAAATGTTATGTCAATCTCATGTACACAGTAAGTTTTCGGCTTCTTTAAAACTTTGTTGCAAAGCACTATGTTACTTTCTTGCATTCTGTATTTTCTTT
Source organism: Clarias macrocephalus (assembly GCA_011419295.1). NCBI lineage: Eukaryota > Metazoa > Chordata > Actinopteri > Siluriformes > Clariidae > Clarias > Clarias macrocephalus. The sequence continues at coordinate 89,188 of JAAGKR010000851.1, read as the reverse complement.
GTAATGTAAGAACTAAATGAAACTGTGGTTACAGTTTTTTATTCCACTTGTGCACCAATCAGTAAATGGAAATGAATCACAGGTAGGAAGTAAAGTTTGCCCCAGTAGTGCTGGTATACGTACAGTATACTAATGCTTGTGCTAAGTATATAAAGGGGACAAGGAGACAAAGTATGCAGTAGAAAAAAAAAAAGGTAAAATATAATTCAATTAAAGGTATTAGAAAGTAAATTAATAGTCCTACATTTACATTTATACTTGAGGTAAAGTACAAAAGTACTATAGAGTAGACATTAACAAATACTGTAATAGTGAGGAGGTGGCCATAGTGTCGATTCTTCAAATCATACACACCACTGTACAAATGCACAAGTGTAGTGACGCAGAAAGTACAGATGTTTTTTTTTTTTGTTTGTTTGTTTGTTTTTGTAGGATGTATTGGAGTAAAAGGAAAGTTTACATACATGAACATTACAGTACTTACAGTAAATGTACTCACCTCTGGTTGGGCATCACTCAACCTAAGTGTTTTAGTGTCATACTCATTTGCACACGCCTAAAAGTAAATCAAGGTAAATATCTTTTGCAATATTTCTTGCTGAAATCAAGAAATTGTTGTACATTAAAAAAAAAAAAATGGACCAGTCAAATACTGTAGGACTCAAGGACTTGACATGTAGCAGATAAAGCACCATGAACTGGCTTGTGTATTCATGTAGTATACAGTACTGTATAATGCACTAAGCTTAAGTCTTATCCTTCTTTAAGATACATTTTTTACCCAGATTGTAGCCTTGATCTACTTTCTGTAATGTTTGGCACAACAACAACAACAACAACAAAAAAATCGAAATGTGTTATGTGTTGCAGTAATTTTCTCTGTAGTACGTTACAACCATTTTCTCTGATTTCTCAAACAATTAGGTTTAAAGCCTTGAGTGATTCCGTTAGAAATTAAGCGTGATATTTAAACGTAACAGTGCAGCAATGAAACTGCTAGAGCTGAGTAATGACTTGCACTGTTTCCTTTTTGAGTTTCTTAAATTAAAAAAAAAAAAAAACCCGGTGATGGTGTAAATAGTCCATCGTGTTAATGTTCATTACACCTGCACACTGCATGTCACATGCGCCTTCTCCAACACAGCTGATGATGATGTATTATGTGTATCAGCCCAAATGGGGTCAATCTACAGTCTGGACTGGACAACCTCAGGTGATGCTGTCCTGATCAGGTCCAGATTAAAAATGATCCTCTTTGCTATTTGCCTCTGTAGTCTCTGATTGTTCTATGTGCCTGGGAACAAAAAGTGGATCATATATCCTGTATAGACATGGACACCCTTCACAGCTCTATTGTGCAAATGTTACTGTATACAGTTAAACACTACTGTGTTTTGTTTCTTTCCCCCCATAGCGAATAAAGTGAGCACCATTGAACACACACTACATAAACAATATGATGAACTGCCACAAGCGAAGTGTTCAGCTTTTCTCACAGCTCTGTGTTTAAGCTCTTGTGGTTAAGCTCTGCCTTACTGATCGGAAGGTTAACGGTTCGAGCCCCAGCTCCGCCGGGTTGTCGCTGTTGGGCCCTTGAGCAAGGCCCTTAACCCTGTCTGCCCCATGGGGGCTGTATAACGGCCGACCCTGCACTCTGACCCCAGCCTACTAACAAGAAGCTGAAGAATCAAGAATTTCACAGCGCAGTGATGTATATTTCATGAATAAGGACTGAACTGAACTAGCTGTTCTGGGGTTCCTCGGGTCCATTTGCAAGGGCCGATAGCAAGATACTGTGTAAACAAAAAATCTTTTTAAAGCACACATGATCTACACGATCTGGCACTGATGACATCCAGGCCATATCCATATGTCACGCACTACAGGGGGAAAGTAGACCAGTGTTAATGAAACTCCTGAGAGCTAGCGCTCGCTCCAACACTCAGCGAATGCATGCAGAGATGCCACATTAGCATATACACTAAGGGCCCTTTCCCACAGGCCTGACTTTGATCCTGTATGGCTACGCCCTCGGGATCGCAGGAAATCATGGGGAGATCAGTGCTGCAGTTCAGGAGAAGATCTTCGGAAGTAGGTCATAGCAGGTCTTTGGGAATCCACGGGTCGTTGATGATCTTAGAGTCCAAACTGCTATTATTTAAATGCACGCCTTCCAAAACTGCCATGATTTAAACTCACAATCAGTGAAAAGAAATTCCTGATTCGAACTGCTATAAACATCATGTGCATAATAATCACATGGCAACACCAACCATACTGGATGATGGAGCGATTTCCAAATCAGTGTCGTTCCAGCCAGCAAGCCTTTGAATTGACATGTAGTGCACTACGTAGTGTGCTTCAAAAGAATGGATGAAACGATTTGTGCTTCAGCCCTAACCTCTCCGCGCTCTTAAGTGCTCTCTATTTTTCTCTTATACCGTTCTTTATTTTACTATTTTTCGCTAACAATACCAAGATACATGACATCAAATTTAGATTTAAATGTTTAGGACACAATGAAGATTGAGATGGAATCCAAAACAGGTCATTGTTAACAGGTGAGCTGACAGGACAGGAATGAATCACTGGGTTTCATTCAACATAAAATATGGGTTGCTATTTATATGGTCCATGGCTACAATTTGACATACTGGAAGGCGTTCGACAAGATTCGTAGCAGTTCTTAATGAGTCCTGACAGCTAATTTGATAGATGGTCTGAACGAAGTATACGGTAGTGCATAGTAGTGTAGTGGTGTAGCGGGTAGCACTGTGACCTCCAGGATTGAGGGTGTGATTCCTGTGTCAGGTTCGTTCGCATGGAGTTTGTATGTTCTCCCTGTGCTTGGTGGGTTTCTTATGGGACTTTGGTTTTCTCCCAAAGTCCAAAGATTTACAGATTAGGCAAAAGGGTGGTTCCACATTGCCCATTGCAACCCATCCAATGGGTTGGCATCCCATCTAGGGCCTTGCCCAAAGTCTCCTTGGATAGGCTCTAGTCCTACAAGTGGTATAGAAAATAAATGAATGACACGGAGTTGAACAACCAAGAACTGTCCAGAATTTTAATTACGAACAGTTCAGGACTGTGGGAACGCCCACGTTCTGTGTAAGTGTATGGTGCACTCTCAGCAAGTGACTGGTATTTGGTGCACTCCTAAAAATGGCCTTTCTTCAGGGTTAATTCATTAATGAAGCCTACTTAAAGAGTTCTACTTGGTTACTTGGAACCCTGTCAGACATGAAAATTTTATGGTATGGGTCTAAATGATGGTCCACCCAAAGAGCCCTTAAAGAAGAGCCCTCTATGTGCGTTTTTGCTTTACAGAATAACATCCTTCATACATTCTATCCCAGTTCGCAGGCGGTTTCGGGTCTCAAGTACCTGCTCTTGCTCTTCGTTTTCAGACAGAACCTACTGTAACCCACCGGATTACCCCTGATTTTCCCCTTGATTTTTCTTGCGTTCACATTCATCCACAATTTTTGATCTATACATTCAAACAAAACTCAACTGTGAGAAAGCAGGAAGCGGGTCAGCTTACACTAATTTACACTCTGCTTCACCTGCTGATTGTGGTAGGGAAACATATACACACACACACACACACACACACACACACACACACACACACACACACACACACTTACATACATACTCTGGGGCAGATTCACACCCCAGGTCAACACCTGGTTATCATACAGTTTACAGCCATACAAAGGTTTCCTATTGTTCTAAACGGCACGGTATTGATTAGTAGGCATACATACATATACATACACACACACAACCACACACTCACATTGGTATGCTTCAGGGAAGGTGTGTGAGTGTATGTGTGCTGAAAAAACAGCTACGCTGTGAGATCATGGAATAGTGTGACATGTGGCCGGCATGGCTCCTGTCCAACCCTCGGGCAGGAGATCAGGAAGATGCTGGAGCGTATCCAAGCTACTACACCTCTCTCTCTCTCTCTCTCTCTCTCTCTCTCTCTCTCTCTCTCTTAGCTTTTAATATTGGAATAATGAAACACTTTGCTATTGACTAAACTGTAACCTTTGTTAAACCATATATTAGATTTGATAAAATAAAGATAAACGCTATATAATATAAATGAAGTATTGATTTTCTCACTCTCATTCTGTATCTTTCCTGCTTTCGCTCCATTACTAAACTACTAAACTAAATGTCATGTGTGAATATATAGTTATACAGCAATATAAAATCATAATACTGTAAATGTTATACTTTTACTAGAGCAGATAACATCAATGAAAAAAGTTACACTTTGTATTTAACATATTTTTCAAGCACACTGGGATGTAAAAGCGCACTTGCTTGATTTAAAAAAAAAAAAATATATATATATATATAATTAAACTCTTAACAATTTCATTCTGTACATCCCATCGCAGACATGGAACAAATTGGTCTGTCAGCTACTGGCCGGTTTTTCTCATTACCGTTCACGTGCAGATTATTCGCATCACCTTCTGTACCATGACGATTAGTGCTGTGTCAAATGCATATGATGGAAATTTTCACTTAAATGTTTTCTATGCCAAGGACTACACCAATGTGATTTAACCACACCCACATCCATCACTATGCTCTTTCAATAAGAATGATATCCAATAAATACATTTATTTTTCTGATTCTATTTTTCACGAGGAAAGCTTATGTTATGTGTTAGAATATAAAAATATATAATAAGAATAATATTATTATATAATGGCTATTTGATACAGTAGGTTATATTGTTATATCGGCCAAAACACAGTATTAGCGCTGATTTTATTTATTTTTTAAGGTATACATATAATACGTAAAAGAGGCTACTTCTGGAGTTTACGCAACGTGGAAGTGACTGATGTTGCTTCCCTAAAAGTTTCAAGTTGCTAAAACTGATTTTGTGGACATTTTTCAGTGTTATACTGTTTCCAACAATAATCATTTAAAATGAAAATGATTCATATTACTTCATACTAAAATTGGTGTAAGCCTCTAGAAGCATATGACCTATAAAATTGTTGCTTAAATAGTTTTTTTGCTACAAGCTTAAAAAAGTAGAAAAAAAAAAAAAAGTCTGTAGTGTCCATAACCATGTCACGTTCATATTGTGATATCTTAACAATTTAGCATTTTAGACGAAAACACTTTTTCAAATTTATGTCTTTTCATAAGAAATCTAAATCGGCCGAGTTTCATCTGAATGACAGTTAAGACAGTTAATTTTTAATTACAAACGGTTCAGAAACGTGGGAACGCCCACTTTCTGGATAAGTGTATGGTACACACTCAACAAATTACTCCTATTATTCGTGCACTCCTAAAAATGGTTAATTAATTAATAAAGCCTACTTAAAGAGTTCTACCTGGTTAATTGGAACCCTGCCAGACAGGAACCCTTTATGGTATGGGTCTACATGATGATTAAGACCGTTAAGATTTGAATGAAACAAATGTAAAAGGACATAAAAGAGCATGAAATTGTATTAAGCAAATGTGTTTCTTTTTATCTGATAGAACATAAATGTGTATGCATATTGCATATTTACACAAAAATTACAAAAGCATGGATTGGAAGCTAAGAAGCATTAAGTGTTATGAAAAATTGTGTTATATGATCCTATCTGAAAATTCACCTGTGCATAGGTGAAACACACTTTAGCCACTGAATACCATGTACTAATACCATGTTTTGGCTGTAACACATAATGGCTATTTAACACATACAGACAAAACCCCACTTCCTGAGCAGCAGCATGCAATAGATAGACCCAGTATGAATATTTCCATTATGCCAAATAAATCAATAGGTGGATGTCAGGCTTCTTGCCACGTCATGACTGTGACGCGTCTCCAGATGCACAGCTACCCCCACGTCCGCCCACACGTAAACACACACACACACACACGCGCGCGCGCTCGGCCTATAGCTTTACAGATCTCCCACGCGCCCACGGAGCGAAGATGAGCGAGCGCCTGCGCGTGCGTGCGTGCGCGCGCCGTCGCCGCCGCCTCTTACCCACGAACATGACGCCTTCCTTGGTCTTCTCCGCCGCCACCGCCACGCCTTCCTTGGTTTTTTCCGCGGCCACCGCCATGCCTTCTTTAGCTTTAGAAAGCCCCTTCATGAAAACGTCCATTTTTTATTTTGGCCCCTCGGTCTGCGGAGTGAGCGCAATGATATAACGGTCTGGATCAGTGCATTGACTCACAATCAGGAAGATGATGAAGCATATGATGTGTCTCACACTCTTACATGCAAGATATTAAATGACAGAATGTAGGATACGTCCAGCACTAATCAATGCATTATTATTATTATTATTATAATTATTGTTATTGTTATTGTTATTACTGTTGCACACACAATATATAAATTCTATTCATGCAACCAGAACCTACGAATGAACATCATAGATATTGTAAGCTCCAAAATATTTATACATCATTATCATATGTATATATATATCAACATACTATATATATATATATCAAATGCATAAACACTTCAAGTGCTATATTATATTCAGGAGCATATGCCATGAATTCCAGGTTACTCTGAGATTACAGCATGAAATAGGAGAATGTGTGATAAGGACGTTAGAAGACAATAGAGGATTAAGTGTGTGTGTGTGTGTGTGTGTGTGTGTGTGTGTGTGTGTGTGTGTGTGTTGTATTTCATTATCCAACAGCTCATTTGAACGTTTTCCATTCAACTAGGCTATATGATTAGATCACATTTTATTGCAAGTGCATGAAAACTAGAATAAATCTAATGTATTGCATTATATTAATAAAAGTCAAATATACTACACTACACTACAGAGCACTGAATTGCATATTGCATCTCGGTGTCATGGCTACTACTCCCGGCACAGCTTCAGGATGCACTGTGTGCGTGTGTGTGTGTGTGCGTGCGTGTGTGTCTGTGTGTGTGTGTGTGTGGGGGTACCACCTCAGCACCACCTCGATTTCTTTTAAAATATAGCTGCCCTTTTTTAAATTATCTTTCTTTTGTTATTTTTCTTTTATTTATTTTTTTACTTAATAGATCCAGCAAGATGCCCAGGTCGATGAAGATCGTGGTGTCCTTTTTAAACGGTTAACTAACACCTGCTCATTAATTATTACTCGGTGTGAGCGTGATCTCCTGGGCGATGGAAGGACAAAAGGACCTTAGAGAAATTCTACAGGAATATACAGGACAAGATGATGAGATGATGAGGCACAGTGTAATGATGATGATGATGGAGTGGAATGGAATAACCCACTAGAGTACAGAAAATACACCCAATTCCAGACACATCCCATGGTCGCTTTATGAGATCAGGCTGAAACCTGTTAATTAATTAATTAATTGATGAATTCATCAGTGACGTTAGAATTCTATTGCTGTAATAAATCTTATAGTGTAACATACACAACACGTTGCATAATACTATAAAACTATATGTTTAAAAAGCACTATGATAACATAAAGCTGTATAACGGTGCGTTGAAAGAGATGCTCCTCAAAAACAGGCAGGGAAAGGAAATGGTATCTCCCATGCTTTCATGTGTAGGTCACGACTAAAATGCATTTAGAGCATTAAAGCATATGAACATATCCTGAACTAAATCACTATCAGGGATTTCTGAGTTTTTAACACAATTTATTAATAAATGCTCATAGTGCATGCATAAATATAATAATAACACATTCTTTCTTTCATTAATTTTATTATCTCTACATCCTATACAATCTATTATTATTATTATTATTATTATTATTATTATTACTCACCTTTTCAAACGCCTCGTGCGTCCTTAACGCTTCAGCAGATTCGGTGTAACGAGTAGAGATCCGCTCCGGGATGATGTGCGCGTGGGCCTCCAGATCACTGCGCTCGCCCAATAGCGTCCTCTGTAAGCCTGGCCACGCCCACCGCCCACAATACCCGCCCTCCCTCCTACCTTCACCCCCCCCCCCCCACCCTTAATCGCCGCGACGTCATCCTCTGCTCTGTGATTGGTCAATTCGGTCAAACGCCTATATATATTATATATTCATGATATTTAAGCGTCTCGGTCTTTATTCTGACTCAGGCAGGCACAGGCCACTTTATTAGGAACACCCGTGTATACATACACCATACACATCATGTGTCAGTGGAGCAATGTGTAAAATCACACTCATAGACAGCTACAGGTCGTCGAAGTGGCAGTAAACTTTTATATCAAAATTAGGCAAAAATGTGATCTCTTTAACTTTTTTTTTTTTTGTATTTCAGAAATTAAATTGCAGATCTCCTCAGGTTTTCATGTTCACAAAGAGCATTCTTTCTTTTCTATCTTAGTCTTTCTTTCTTTCTTTCATTCTTTTTTTTTTTTTTTTTTTTACATATAGTTACCCTGATTCTGACTCAGGCAGTCACAGGCCACTTTATTAGGAACACCTGCATATGTTCATGCACACCTGTTTGTTTGTATTCAGTTCAAAAGCGAAAAAAGATCTCAGTAACTTGCAGCTCAGGTTTTCTTTCATGTTCACACATTTTTTTTCTCACTTTCTGTCTTTGTTTTTTTTTTCTTTCTTTCTTTGTTAATAGAAAAACTGTAATCTATAAGTCTATAAATAAATCTATAATCTATACATTTATAACTATCCCCTAAAGCTTAGAATATTTTATTATTTGTTTTGCTATTAATTAATAAACATATATAGGAGTTCATATTCACATTATTTATTTATTTATTTATTTATTTATTTATTTATTCATTATCTTTGCTGCTACTTAACAAGAGTATTGCATTTTGTCATGTTGTTGCTCGTTTGCACATGCACTTTATGTTGTCTTTTTTTGCTGTGTTTTTTTTTGTATAGTTCTTAGATAGTTTTGTTAATTTATGTTAATTTGTTAATAGATTTTTTTTCCTAGCTGTATATGGTTGAAATCACAATAAAACCCTATTTGACTTGACTTGAGGATTGTGACATAAAGTGATATAGAGTGACATAGAGTGACATATCTTTTTTTTTTTTTTTTTATCCTATATGGAAGCCTGGCTGGTGTGTGTTATAGGGAGGCTTCAAGAGCTTTCATTTGGGTGCATTTGGGCTTGCAGATATGTCAGGGATAAAAGAAGTTATCATTACTTTTTTAAAGGATTTAAAATTTTTTTTTTTTTTTACCATGACTGAAATACAGGAATAACATCACAAAAATGTAGAACTCTGAAAATAGGCATATTATTCTTATTTTTTGGTCATAAAAACAACCGAAAACAACCATAAATGCATGTGATCATATGTATCTGTGCTATTTATTTGTTTTCTTTTTCTTTTTTTGCTAAGTCATGTTTGTATAGTTGGTTAAAAGTATAGTTGGTTAGTTTTTTATCATCATTCAAGTTCAAATTCAAATTCTAATTTTATTTGTCACATGCACAGATACTAACAGATCTTAACTTGAATTTGAATGATGATAAAAAATATATCATCATTTAAATTCATATCACATCATTGATCTAGGCTGTGTTGCCGGCAAGTACCTGTGTTGCAGTCCAAAGGTGATTACCATTGTATTTATTCCCATTTTTATGACCGTGGCAGGACCTCTGGTCAACATTCACACGCACACTTACACACTACGGGAAATTTGGGAACATCAATTAGCCTAATCTGCATGTCTTTAGACTATAGGACAAAAGCGGAGTACCTGGAGGAAACCCACGAAGCACGGGAAGAGCATGCAAACTCCATGCACATCGACCCAAGGTGGGAATTGAACCCAGACCCTGGCGGTGAAAGGCAACAATGCTAACCACAAAGTCACTGTTCTTCCCGTTATTTAATCAATGTTTATCATTAGCTGCTGTACAACATTTATGTGGCTTTACAAGGCTATAAAGGAAAATAAATAAATAAATAAATAATTAAAGAAAAAAAAAGGCAAATTGGTGAGGTTTAATAGTTATATAACACATTGCAGCTACTCGTAATACTCTAATAGGAAACGAATCTGGTAACAGTAAGTCTGCTTCATCACGCCACCCTGGCATCGCTGCACACTCCATCACACATGCTAGTTATTACAAGCCACCCTTAAAAAACAACTCATCTTTTATGGCCTGTCTGAGGATTGGGTTGCCATAGAGAAACTGTTCAGCGCTGTGCTTAGCAGGAGACAAAAAAAATCATCGATATCTCTGTATCTTTCATCAATCTCATATGGGGGGAAATAATACCAGTGAAGAAACCAGACACAATATTTACTCAATCGCTCACCCAGGATCTGACAGAATGTCAGCCCAGGGAGCCAACGCTCATTGATTCACACGGCACATGCTGACTGTAGTGCAATCAATGAAAATATTATTGGGCACCATTTTCCCTGTATAAAAATAACAACGCAGTGTCTATTTGCACCCTAGTGAGAATAGTCACATGGCAGTTAATGGCTAGAGGTTGGGTTAGGGTTAGGTACAGCGTAAGTAGGTATTCTGCGTGTTTTAATGACAAGCATACAGTACTAACCCTAGTAATAAACTGAAACTTACAGATGAATTGATATTGAATCTTTGAAACCTTATCAAATCAAACTGAGCTTATCATGTATTACTCAATGTACAGCACCTGGATGTTAAGACCATGGCTGGCTATAAACACATAGGCTATTATACTCCAGGGTGCAAATATCATCCTAAATATAAACCATAGCTCATTCTGACTACAACGAATTCTACAATGCCATAGTTGATTTGTGTTGTGCTCGACGTGTGGATTAAACTGACCTGAATACAATGCAGAAATGAGTGAGACCCTGTTCACATATTATCATACTGTGTGCATATATACTGTACACTGATCAGCCGATTAACACTGATTATCAATTATATAACATTAAATTGATGGCAGGATGATGGGCAGACTGGGCCAATCCCAACAAAAAGCCGATGCATCACAAATCTCTGAAAAAAAAAAAGAAGTTAATGATGGTTATGACAGAAAGGCACCGGGAAAACCAGCGCACCACAGCCCACTGCACACGGGGCCCAGCAATCACCCTGGATTCCGGTATGATCATACAAGTCCGATCCACTGAGGCTCCATCCTGCAACCCACAACACCCAAAGGATCCGATGCCAACGTCGTGGTGCCAGACACCAAAGCAGATCTCCAGAGGCCCTGTGAAGCCACGCCCCACAATATTGGCCATAATGATTTGCATTGTAATGCCATGGCTGAGCAGTGATCTATGTTTTAATCACATTCCTATTGCACTCGTCTGAGCTGCATGATCATGGCTAAAATAATGATAATTGTGATTCTTAAGATTAGGAACATTGTTGAAATCAGATATATTTTTTTTATTATAGCAGTACAAGAGCAACATATAGAATTCTTATATAAATTTCTTTTACATCCAAAAGCTTATTTTTCAGTAAGTACATGAAAAAAAAAAACTCTCAATGCTATAAATCTTATGGGGACCTCCTATGACTGGAGGGTGACATAAGTACAAAATCTACTCACTTTGCATATTTTATTACAACATAAAAGGACTTTCGTGCGCATTTCCATGTTTAGCAGAAACCCTCTGAGAACCTCATCCTGGCTGTGAAGCATGGTGGCGTCAGCATCATCTAAAGCATTATTCATGTTTGCTTCTTTGACTTTTAATTCTCTATTTGCCTCTTGATGTTTTCTTTCTTATTTTTTTTAGTCATCTGCCAATTATGATTTCTTAAACAAGGCAATAATAAAAAAAAAAAAGACAAGTCAGGCAAATACAGACTTAGCAAATGAGTTTGGATCCATGTAAAGTGTTTTTAAAATAACAAGCCCAAAATGATTACTTTTAAGCAGGCAGAGCTCAAATACAGTGTTGGCATCAATCATCAAAACTTCAAAGGGGGACGGGATGGCGTTAGCAAAAAAATATTAACAGTACAGAAATAGCAATCATATGCAAATTTGATCAATTATAAGACTTTGCAAGGTTCCCATGTGTTTATAGGGTAGATACAGTATGAAACAAAAAATGAGCAACTGACTCATCTCCAAGGATACTGACCTCTGCTGGCTGGGTGCAGTAAAGCCCTGTGCTCATATCATGTTAAAGCTTCTGAATGTAAAAAATCCTCCTCCTGGTGCCACCTTCTGTGATTATGAATAGAAATAAAGAAGGGAATATTTTATTGTGACATTATTTTGATATTATTTGTCGTGATGTAAAATTTTAAACTGTTCATGATACGACTGTGTTTGTTTTGGCATTGTAGTTCAGTGCGTAGCTATTAAACAAATCTGCAATCTGCAATGTCTGATTTTCATCATTCATCATTCATCACATTGTCAAATCATACAGGAGCAAATGTTCCCAGATCACTTGATTAATTGATTTTGATTGCACATGCCGTACACATGCTACTAATCCATCTCTAATCCTATTTACCTGCTACATTTTAATGGATGCTGCACTGTTAATTGGGTTTGAATTAATGACTCTGATATAACAGGGCCAAATGTAATTTCCAATTCACAACAGCCTGGATGTGTTAACATGTTAATAAAGTGCTTAAATGTTAAATCAGCTCTATCCACCTCAATTTAGGAAGGTGAAATTTGTACCACAGCATAATTGATCACTCATGCTGACCTTTTTCTCTTAGTGTAGTAAAAGTTATTCTCTCGCTCAGTTCTCATTGTATCACTGAAGAAACACCACACTACGGACATTGTTCAACTTTAATCATCAGATCATTTTCTCCTCCCCAGACGTTAATAATCGGGGTGACCTTTACGCCTTGCACGAACTGCACGGGAGATTGTAAAAAAGGGTCAGATTTCAGGATAACAAAAATTCGATAGGTCACATTAAGCGACACAGCTGGTCCGCTGCAGATGTTCTTTAAGCACCGCCGGGCTAATTATTCTAAATTATGGGTAATTACAGCTCCACATCTCACATGTGAGTGACTCAGGGCTAATGAGCTATTGGATTAACAGAGGTCAGTGGCCGTTTCATTAAACATGAGTGTTGTTGGATTGGAAGAGAAACATTGCACTGAATACAGGGTCCAGGTTAAAAGGTTAAAAGAAACAAAAAAACAAGACAAATCAGACTTTAAATCAGTAACATACCTATAAATGTTAAATAATTGAAATGAATTTGTGAAACGTACATTTATCGATTAATGTAAATAACCACAAGATTGAAGCCACAACTGAGGCACAGAATAATGACAAATTAGATATCATGAGCTCAGAAATAGGGACAGATGGGGCAGAGCGTAACCAGATGTATCATCTTGTCACCTTTAAGTCTTAATCTTCTTGATTAATCTAGATTTTTATTTATATTTTGATATAAACATGACATTAGGCTATATTTACAGTACATCTATCCATCCATCTAGGAACCTCTGTAGTCCAACTGGGTACAGTGGAGACCAGTGGTGACGATTGTATTTATTCCCACTTTACGACTGTGATGGGACCCCTGGTCAACATTCACACAAACACTACGTTTGGAACACAATGTTGGAACACCAGTTACCCTAATCAGCATGTCTTTGAGGTGTGGGAGGAAACCGGAATACCCAGCGAAATTTTACCCAGCATTGGGAGAACATGTAAACTCCAAGCACACAGACCCCGAGGTGGGAATCGAACCCAGATCCTGGAGGTGTGAGGTCACAGTGCTCAACACTAAGCCACTGTGCCACCTACTGTATATTTATAGCACCTAATAAACTCAGTAAGCATCACTCACTCACTCACTCACTCACGCATCATCTATACCGCTTAATCCTGTATTCAGGGTCACGGGAGCCTGGGGCCTATCCCAGGAGACTTAGGGCACATGGCAGGGAACACCCTGGACAGGGTGCCAATCCATCGCAGGGCACAGACACTCACACACTTATTCACTCATTCACACACTATGGGCAATTTGGGAACGCCAATGAGCCTAACCTACATGTCTTTGGAATGTGGGAGGAAACCGGAGTACCCGGAGGAAACCCACCAAGCACGAGGAGAACTCCATGCACACAGACCCCGAGGTGGGAATCGAACCCAGATCCTGGAGGTGTGAGGTCACAGTGCTCAACACTAAGCCACTGTGCCACCTACTGTATATTTATAGCACCTAATAAACTCAGTAAGCATGTCAAATCTAATTAGCATATGCTAATTATAAAACAAAACAAAAAAAACAAACAAA
>JAAGKR010000851.1:8646-74945 GCA_011419295.1 Clarias macrocephalus | reverse complement strand
CATCCATCTAGGAACCTCTGTAGTCCAACTGGGTACAGTGGAGACCAGTGGTGACGATTGTATTTATTCCCACTTTACGACTGTGATGGGACCCCTGGTCAACATTCACACAAACACTACGTTTGGAACACAATGTTGGAACACCAGTTACCCTAATCAGCATGTCTTTGAGGTGTGGGAGGAAACCGGAATACCCAGCGAAATTTTACCCAGCATTGGGAGAACATGTAAACTCCAAGCACACAGACCCCGAGGTGGGAATCGAACCCAGATCCTGGAGGTGTGAGGTCACAGTGCTCAACACTAAGCCACTGTGCCACCTACTGTATATTTATAGCACCTAATAAACTCAGTAAGCATGTCAAATCTAATTAGCATATGCTAATTATAAAACAAAACAAAAAAAACAAACAAACAAAACAACAACAACAACAAAAAATATAATATTATTTTTACTATAAACATGGTATATATATATATATATATATATATATATATATATATATATATATGTGTGTGTGTGTATGCTGTTACTTATACTATACATATAAGTCCTCGCGCTAGGAGACAATTCCAATTCTTAATCAACAGCGCCCTCTAGTGTAGCAACAAAGACACCAAATTTTTCCTTATCCAGTGTAATTATTGAGTACATACAGTAATACAATGCATGATGGTTGTGTTACAAGTTTCACCTTCAGTAGACACATTTGTTAGCCATCAGCAAGCTTCTGGTAGAATTCCGATAAGATATTAGACCGCTCATCATGGAGGAATTTATAGAGATCAATTAAATGAGTTTTAGTTAAATTATTTAATTATATCACATTCCAATTATATCCAGCTTTCAGCTTATATCCAGAAGGTTTGAGATTATGCTGATGAATCTTGAGGTTCTCCTCCTCCTCCTCCTCCTCCTCCTTCATGCTTAACAGCTGATACAGTGTTTTCACTTTACTCTTCCAAACATTACACTACCAGTCAAAAGTTTGGACACACAATACTGAAGGCGTTTATATGTATATACAATAATCTCCTCTGAACAGTTGATAGTGAGATGTATATCTGCCGCTTCTGCTCTGTAAAGCTTCATAACGGCTCTGATCTGAGGTGATGTTTAGTAGTAATTGTTGATTTCTGAGGCTGGTGACTCTAAATGAGCTTCTCCTCTGTAGCAGGGGTAACGTTTTGGTCTCGCTTTCCTGGGAAGGTCTTCATGAGAGACAGTTTCATCCTGGAGCTTGATGGGGTTCTGCAAACTCTCTTTACACAATACTGTTCTTGCAAGAACATCTTATTTACCTATAATGCCATTTGTGAAATTTCATAGTTTAGAAAAAAAAAAAATATATATATATATATATATTTTTTTTTTTTTTGAAAAAATAATTTGAGGTAAGAATTTGGATTAATTGTAATGAGGTGTATTTGGCCGAGCTTGAGGTAACATATAGGCTTTGTTTCATCTTCACCACAGGAAGACAAGAGATGCTACTCATTCACTCACTCATCGTATATACCATATAATCCTGTATTCAGGGTCACGGGGGGCCTGGAGCCTATCCCAGGAGACGTAGGGCACAAGGCGGGGTACACCCTGGACAGGGTGCCAATCCATCGCAGGGCACAGACACATACACTCACTCATTCACACACTACGGGCAATTTGGGATGCCAATTAGCCTAACCTACATGTCTTTGGACTGTGGGAGGAAACCGGAGCACCCGGAGGAAACCCACCAAGCACGGGGAGAACATGCAGACTCCATGCACACAGAGACGGGAATCGAACCTGGCTGGGAATCGAACCCAGACCCTGGAGGCGGAAGGCGACAATGCTAACCATTACACCGCCGTGCCGCCTCAAGATATGCTGCTTTGGAATTTAAATGGAAAACGCCCTTATATCATAAAATAAATAAATAAATAAATAAACTGACCTTGAACAAGTCACTAGTTTGTAACAAAATTCAACAGATGGCGCTGTACATTTTTTAAAACACGCTCATGTGTGTGCATTCAAAGTCTACTTAAACACATCTTCATTTCCGTGCACTTACTTATTAACAGCAATACGTAAAAAAAAAGTAGTTAATTCCAAAATTCAACACTTGGTGTTGTACATTTAGTAAAATGCGCTTATGAGTGTGCAATGAAATTCCATGTGGGCGCAGCTAGTACTTACTATATTGCTGATGCCGAAGAATCTGATAAGAAATATTTTAGTCTCATTCTCTATAAGTGTATAATAATATACATTCAGAACCAATTTATTAGGAACGGCTGTACTCACCCGTTCCTTTTTGCAATTATTCGATAATGTGTCGGCAGCTTAGCACATAAAATCATGCAGAGACAGATCAAGAGCTTCAACTACAACATCAGGATGAGGAAAAATATGTATCCTCAGTTCATTTGATGGTGACATGGGTGTTGGCAGATGGATTGGTTTAAGTATTTCAGAAACTGCCTGGGATTTTCCCACACGACAGTTTCTAGAGCTGTGATGTGGGAAAAAGTCTGGTGTCACTGCAGGCTTTTGTTCCAGCCAAACTGGAGGCATCCTTCATATTCAGATTCAGATCAATTGACTTAATGAGTGGAATCTGGTCTGTGGGCCTCTGCAAAATCCCAAGTACTGCTACCGTGTAGCATCCAATGTGTTGATTCTACACCCTATAGTGTTCAACTGGACTGAAATTAACTCTATGCACACCATCGCCGGATGAGGCTGAGCGCTCCAACTGTAGGGTTTTCCACTATGATGGAAAAATAATTAAAGTTGAATAAAACTTTGACTGTGGGGCAGCGGGTCAAGGGCGCTTGATCACAAGGGTTAAATTTGTTTCGAGTTTTCTGAAATTAACACGGTGTCAAACTCAGGGTCAAAGGCCTCTCAACTCCCTGATAGTGATGACGATGGGCTCCAGCTTATAGCTTCTCTGTGTGTTTGACAGCCTTCATTGGATTGACCAACACACAGTACAATGGGAAAGTTCATGGGATAATAGATAATATTTTTCTACTCTTGAACTGTCTATGTTTTGTCCGGTGCTTCCCAGTTTACCAGTCCTGTATTTCCTCTGGTTTTGACCTCCGTCTGTCACTGAGGTTTACTATTGATTTGCTGCTGCGAGTTTCTCACAAGTCCAGACAGCAGTTCTCGAAAAGTCCAAAATGAAACAACTTTTTGCGATTACACCCAGTCGTTTTTGACCGTACAGGAGTGGTGTATAAACAAGTTTGCAAGTGACAAAGTCAAAGGAAAAAACAACAGCAACAACTAAATTCTCAGCCTTTTCTTGATATTAATTAGAGCCGTGGTCATGGTTACGATTGAATAAATACCAAATGTGACATCATCAGGACTTGCACCTGACTGAGCTTTGATTTCTCTGACATGACTCTAAACAATCTCCAATATTACTGAGCAATGAAGAAAAGAAAGGGCCATGTTGTGTATAAGAGAGCCTGAGAACTGTGATTATTGGGTCAGGATCAGAAATTATAATCAAGCAGCTCATTATAGAGACTCATAATTGCAGCTGTGACACAAGAAACCCTTCAGTAAAACTTAACATGCTTAGATTATATATTAATATATAAAAATATATAAGATCAGAAAGCGTAAGCCATACAGATCAGGATCAGATGTTATCGGTGTCACCAGGAAAATTCGCTGTGCATTAATATTGGCACTGCACGACCAAAGTGGTCCGATATATAATAACAACTGGTAAAAGCGCTATACAAATTGAATTGTAACGTCTGACAGGACAATCGACGGGCAAGTACACCAGATGCCACCGCCGTGAAGGCTTTCAGGGGAGATGTGTGACATTTGGGGCCACGCCCATATAGATTCCCTAGACCAGGTAGGAGAGCGGATTCACGTTGCTCTGGTACTGTATAGGGAAAACGTAAACGTGAAAAGAAAAAAAAAAAAAAGGAAAGATGAAAGAAAAAGGAAACAAAGTGTTTAAAATAAAGGAGAAAAACGTGAAGTTTAGGTTAAGGGAAGGAAAGAGAACCCTGTCTCGAAGATACAAGGAGACTTTTGTAAAAACTTTATAAAACATATGTATTTTTGTGTGATTCCGATCAGGACGAGAGTTCCCAAAAGTGCGCACAATCACTCCGCCAGTCATCTGCCATATACTGTACAGGAGTGGTGATGGTGAAATAAAGCCTAATTTAGATGCTGAGGTCTCCCAGCCAATAGTTTCACCAAAATGAAGCTTCATTTAAGGACTAATGGACAGATTTTGTGTAGCAACTAGACCGTAACATCTCAAGCAGCATCAATTAAAATAGGAACATTCAGCTGCGAGTACTGTAGCGTTCATCATTCACAGTCGCGTGTTAGCTGCCTGTATGTATGTTGCTGTTTGTTAAATACAACTAACAAGCCACTATGTGGAATCTTTGAACAGAATGTATCAATTTTCCGGATTCAATACACAAATTAATATTTAAAACTCGATAAAGAAAGTTAATTGGAAAAAAGAACATTAAAACACCATAGACACAATAACACTACAGTTCGAGATAGCTTCAAGTCATTGATGTAAAAGTTTTTATGTGCATTTTCCTTCTTCATATATTAGATAAGAAGTTCAATTTAAAAAATAGATAAAAAAAAAAGGTTTCCATGTGAATGGATTTCAGCAAACACAAGACCTCGTTTGTCTTTGGACACATACTGTAACTCTCGGGGGAAACGACACACGCCTTGAAGTGAGGTTTTATTATGAATCTTATGTGTCATACGTAACATCACACTACCATACAGTTTCCCGTCCAATGCCCTGCAACTTCCCAGCGCTTTATCATCACCCCCCCACCCCCCACCCCTATTCATAACACATGATATGTCAAAAAAAAATATATATATATATATATATATAATATATATATATATATATATATATATATATATATATATATATATATGATTGCATTACAAAAAGATGTAATAAAATAAGACACAATACAAGGCTAGGCAGAAGCAAGGCAGGGTCATTCAATACAGATCCCTATGGAGAGACCCGCAATACCTGCGATGACGTGCTACAGTATGGGTGGTATTTAGAGTATATGCAGTATATGGTGGTGAGTTCATGTGTGGAAATGATTTTTCATGCTCCCATGATTCACTCTTTCACATTCTGGAATATGGCCGTGCCATCAGGGAATAAAAACACCCTGGGGATTCGGTACATTCAGGTCGTCAGCTGACTTTCATTTTATTGCCACATAACGTTGTAGGGTCTAGACCTGAGCAACTGAAGCAACCCTATAACCCTCACAACCCTGCCTCCAGAAGCTTGTACAGCGGACACTAAGCACGCGCTTCCCTTCTTACCCTTCCATCTTTACCATTCTATTGTTACAAAGTCCAGTCTTTATGCTGGCTAACAAACTGAAGCCTTTCTTCCTGATGAGTCGTAGTAACAAGTGGTTTTCTTATGGACACACAACTCTTTGCATTTTGTATGTGTGTGTGTGTGTGTGTGTGTGTGTGTGTGTGTGTGTATGTGTGTGTAGCTCTGATTTCTACTGTGAATTTTTCCTTCTTTATACATTACTTCACCAAATGTTTAAGTGAGTATTTTTTTTCTCTTAAATTCATTTAAGCACCTCAAGATCGACTGATAGGATTCCGTAAGTATTATAACAAAGGGTTTGAAGGCTTATGTAAATTCTTATAGTCTTTTTTATTTTATTGAACAAAACACTCTAAAGTCCTGTTTTTGAATTTTGAATTCATTTTAAGATGAAAATGAGAACAAAATGTGGAAAACATAAAAGGTTCTGAACATTTTCCTCCACACTGTATACGGTATGTCTGTATTTATTTAAGCATGGCAATGTTTCTATTACAGTGTGTGTTGACTTCCAACACACACACACACACACATGCTGCTTCATGAGGCACTGATTAGGTGATCATCTGAATCAAATCAAATCTTATTTAAAGAGGAAAAGTATAAACACCACTGCTATGATCATCACCATCCTCCTGCAGTGCGACCATCTGGCAAAAAAAAAAAAAAAAAAAAAAAACCCATTGCTAGTTATTTCTCAAAGATAATTGGAACTAACAATGAATCATGCGAAAAGAGTTGAAAGAAAGAGTTGTGAGTGAGGAAAGGAAGGGTTAAATCCTGGCTTTATCGGCACAGGGACACAGCGAGCATCAGGGTGCTTCCATCCTTAAAATTTCAAAGAAGCCAGTTCATAAGAACAAGGTCAAGCAGCAGACACAGGGGACAACAAAGCTACAGGCTGGCGGAGGGTGAAAACGAATCTCTACTGAATCTCTACGGATGACCTCAAACTCAGTCAAATGTCACTCAACAACCAAAGGATGACATCAAGTGACCTTCAAACAAAGTGGCAAACTGCACCAGGGGTGAAGAACATGATGAGGAAAGCTTGAAACAGGCTCCTAGAGGTAGAGCTTGAATCCCTTCATCAATAGGAAGAAAAAAAAAAGAGCAAGACTGAGGTTTGGAAAAAATACCGTGCAGAAGATCATCCCTTCTGAGTCCAGTTTTTAGCTTTGGTCAGCACCTTGTTTTATGGTTAGATGGAGACCTGGAGACCTGGAGGGTGCTACACCAACTGTGAAATGTGGATGAGGATCAGTGATGATCTGGGGTGGAGCCAGGCAGATTTGTCTTTGTGAAGGACACATGAATCAAGGTTATTCTTGAAGAGCATTTGCTTCCTTCTGCTCAGACTATGTTCCCCAAATCTGAGGACTGTTTTTCCCAATGAGGCAATGCTCCACGCTTCACAGCCATGTCAATCAAGGTGTTGATCGAGGAACGAAGTATCAAGACCCTGTCATGGCCAGCTCAACCTCCAGACCTGAACCCTGTTGACAAATCGTTAGAAAATCATCAAGAGAAAGATAGATGGTCATAAGAAATCAAACAAAATTGATCTGCTTGAATTTTTGTACCAAGTTTGGCATAAAAATACCTGACAATAATGTGAAAGACTATGGTGCAAACATGTCAGGAAGCACAAAAGTTGGGACAGCCAATCAGGATTTTTCTACCAAATACTGATTTCTGATTGTTGGTTAGTACCAGTGTTTGTACTATATTGTTAAAAAATAAATGCAAACTTGATGTCTTTAGATTATTCAAGATCTGTTTGTTATTTTGATGTATTGATGTTTGCGTTAGGGTGGCACGGAGGTGTAGTGGTTAGCATTGTCGCCTTGCACCTCCAGGGTCCAAGTTTGATTCCTGGCCAGGTTCGATTCCCTCCTCCGCGTGCATGGATTTTGCACGTTCTCCCCATGTTTGGTGGGTTTCCTCTGGGTACTCCGGTTTCCCAGATCTGTTTCTCCAGTGCATTATTATATGAAAAGATTTTAAATGGTTACACTGTTAGATAGTCGTGAGGACATTTCTGGTACTTCCATGTGTGACCTGTCCGTTCCGTCACATGACTCATACCGGCAGCTCTGACTTGACCGAAGGCTGTGTTAATGAAATCATCAGCTACTGTGGGAGAAATTAATGCGTTCAGATATAAAACTCAGTGTCACACAGTTCTGATTGGTAATGCTGGAGCAAAGACATGGTTAATTATAAAAGTGATAAACGTGTCACCTATATAAAGGGTAGGTGATGCCATGGGGAATGGCTACATTTGATAAGCTGCCTATAGCAATGCCATCAGTTATAATAATAATAATAATTAAAAAAAAAAACTATCTCTGTGCTAGTTTCACATTTCACAGCCCTCAGAATAAAACTCAACTCCAAGAATTATTGTTTGCTAAAAATCTCTTTAGTCTGAATTTCTCTCTCTCTCTCTCTCTCTCTCTCTCTCTCTCTCTCTCTCTCTCTCTCTTTCACTTGCTGCCAACATCCAACTCACATTATAAAACAGTGAATGTGCTAAGTGTGTTAATGTAAGCCAAAAGATATCAGATCTGCTCTCTTTGATAAATCTTTGGCTGTATTAATCAGGAACAATTTAGCAAATTTAGGCAACAGTTGCCCTGCAAGCAAAATATTTTTGTTTAACTGTATCATTTTATGATTGCTTGGATGTTAAATTAAATTTTCTTACCATTTAAGTGGATAAGAAATTCCGAAAAATAAAAGGTTTGAAAAAGTAGTACAAGTTGGTTAAATGTAGTAAAAATAAATAAATAAATAAATAAGATCTGAAGATTTAAATGAATAGTTTACTATAAGTATTATTTAAAAAATCTTATCTTTAAAAAAAAAAATAGAAATCTCTATACATTATAGAAACCTATCAATGGAGCAAAACATGCCCCCCCCCCCCCCACCCTTTACCCATGTTACCTTGGCAACAACACCCATAGAACTGAGAAGATCCTTCATGTGAATACATTAATGGCACAATCTCAGTCACATTTCACTTAACGCTCCAACAGGCCAGTAGACACCAAAGCAGCCCGTAACCCTCTTACATTCTGCCCACTAAGCTTTTGGTGAAACTAGCAGACCTTTGACTTTTTACCTCTTCTCATAACTGAGGGTGTGAAACAGGATGTCAGCTGAGCTCATGTTGGAAACAGCGACCCCGCGACCACCAATGGTGCAACTTGAACCTTGCATCTTCCATAGACAATATTTCCATCCATTTTTGAATTGCATAGCGGAAACCTTTCACCTTTATGGGCTGAAAATCGAGTACAGGCTGTGAGCACTCACCTGGGAAAGTTAGTCTGGAAAATGCCTAAATGTAAATGACTGTGGAAAACCGGACAACTAAAAGAAAAGCCGATCTGCGACATTTCACAGACTGATGTCAAAATTTAAACATCCAGCCCTGGTGGCATAAGGCAACAGTGTTAGCTGCTAAGACCATGAAGTTCCCATGGCATCCTAAAAAATGTAAAAACGCAGTGGGAATGGGGTCAATATGGACCCCATTATGGAAGTTCATACTACTGCTCAAAGCATTCATCATTGCTACATACTTATTAAGCCCTTCCTGTGTCTTGCTTTGACCACGTCCTCACCCAGATTTTTTGGAACATGTCATGGGAGGCAATACTACACCCTTAATGGTTTCATTCCTGTTGAGTTGTACACACTCTTGCTGGATTCACCCATTTTTATTTTTTATTATTATTTTTTTTTTTGTGGGTTCAGTGGGCCCACGGCTCAGTATGATGGGGACTACAAACAAAAGTTACTGAATCCAATGAGCAGAGGACATAGGAGTCCTGGGGCACATCAGTACCAACAACAAGACACCTTATACTGTAAACAACTGGTGCAAAACAAGAATAACCATTTCTGGAAAAAAAAAAGAAAAACCCAAGAGCTCATTCTCAACATCAAGATAAGGACTCCTACTCTGCAGCCCCTGACCGTAACTGGGATTGAAGCAGAGCAGTTGGACAGCGTCACCTTCCTGGGCCTGTACATCTCTACGTAGAAAGTAGCACAACATCCACAATCAAAAGGCCCAGCAGGAGCTCCATTTCATCAGGAGTTTTAAAAAAAAAAAAAAGAAAAAAAAAAAAGCCTGCCAACCCTTTAGACAGGCCTGTAGAGGACATGTGCAGAGCATCCTGACCAGACAGATCAGAGTGTGGTTTGGCAGCACCACCCAAATGAGAAAGGCAAGTTCTCCAGCTGCTAGTAAAGACTCTTTCCTCTCCACTGAGACTTTGTACTCTGTGAGCTGTCAGAACAAATCACTAGCCGTCCTTAGAGACCCCCGTCACCTAGGACACTCTCCGTCCAGGCAGTGAAATTCGTGATACAACCTGAGTCACCACAGACCTAAGAGTATGAACACACACCAGGCCAGATATACAAACAGCTTCTACCCAGCAACTATCAGGCAGGTTGCAGAGAACACAAAGGCTGATGGGGAAATACTTACTCCACTTATACGGTATCAGGCTGATTTCTTAGACGCAGTCTAAATGCAGATATATACTTCTCATACTTTGGTTCCCATTACATATATTACGTGCAATGTATTGTCATTTTGTGAGCCGTCATATCAAGTCGCACAGGTTATTTTCGCACTATGGCTGATAGTAGGTGAAATGTATCATTAATGTATTTTAATCCTAATCATTGTCTCAAAGAACTTTAATGAACACTATCTAACCTGGTTACTCCAGCTGTGACAGAAAATCGTGCATTTTTTCGCTATTAAACTACACTGCTGGAGAAGCTACTTTTAGGGGTAGCAGGGAACTGCTGGTGTCAAAATGAGCCTGCGGGTTCCCTTTTTCTTACCATGTCATGGAACCATAATTTAAATATTCTCAACATAGGATTTTGATGGCTTTTTCCTGAGACCTAAAAATCTACTCTGACAAACATGTCACACTGTGCCTTTGCTCCCTAAAGTAATATATACTCAAGATTCAGTTATAGCAATTTTTTATTTTTATTTTTTATTTTTTTTATAATACTGTATAGTTTTATTATTGACTTATTTTGTTTTATTTAATTTTTTACTTTGTAACTGGTCTAAAGAGACCGCATATGATTTCCAATGTGTATGTATCTTGTAATGACAATTAAGTTATCTTATCTACTTATTTATGAAATATTACCATTTTTAATCATTCAATCAACATCACACACACCTCCCCTGGAAATAAAACGTTACCCAAGAGGTCAGAGCATGATGCATTGTGGAGGCTGTTGTCTCCTTTATAGTTACACGAATATGTTGGACAAACATTTACACTTAAAGTGTAATAGATCTCCTGCAACCTACTGTAAGTGAAACAGACATCAGCCCTAACCACGATGTGACTTATAATATAAGTATAATTATGTATAATAATATTACTTGTTAGATAACATTTCATCATTGCTTTCATCAGAGAATTCATGTGTGGTAGATTAATAGTTTATAATTTATCCTGGAATTGTAATGTCAAAATGTAAGCGAGTAATTTATTTCAGTTTAGGAGAAAAAAAAAAGATTACACAATCCATTTTAATGGTGAAATGATATATAGTGCCATTACTTTAGTTCTTCTACTGCCTTTTACGTTAGGTATATTTGTTATTGTAACTATAACACGAGCTTATTAACAATAAGTGCACAAATTATTTCATTATAGTCCATTCATTATTTAGTGCAGGTCTAATTGATAGCAAACTCAACATTTCTGATTGAACTAAAGATTAAAACTGAATAACAAAACAGTTAGTCTATAGAAAGAATCATTATAAGTGGAATTACTCTGCCACAAAGCGAATTATTTTCCAAGAACAGCTCATCCTGAAGTCTTTTAATCTTCTTGTACTAAAGCAGTTTTTATCAGCCATTACCAAGCATTTATTATTGAACATATCATGATTTTTATGTTTATAGTTATAGTTTATGCTGTAAAACACCTCCTCCGGCTCTCACTTACTCTCACCTACATATGAGCAATAACGACAATATTGCGTAATAATTACTAGGAGAAAAAGAACGCGGTTTGTCAAGAAACCATAAATGCATCAATTCTAAGGTTGTCTTGTACTTGAAAGTCAAAAGTGCTAACTCTTAACCATTTCATCGATTTTTATTAAACAATTAACATCTCCCAATAAAAAAAAGGGGAAATAAGCATGTTTTAATTGATTTTTAATTTTAGGATTAAATTATGCACAAAATCCACTAAGCAAGATCTACAGTAAGCGACAGTAAACATACTGTATTAGAGCCATTAGAACATTAATGTCAAAAAAATAAAATAATCGACACGTTCTGACCAATCAGAATTGCAACAGCACCGTGGAATAAGTACCTTATTACGTCTGCAATATTATATATGATTGTTACTGTATATTAATATGTTCACGTATGGTAGCATATCATATACGTAGCAACCTAAGCGCTTTGAGAGTGGGTTTATTTTACATTCACATTACGTTTATGACATTTGGAAGATACTGTACACTTACCCAGAGCGACTTACATTTATCTCATTACACATCTGAGCAGTTGAGGGTTTGAAGGCCTTTGCTCACTGGCAGCTTGGTGGTTCTGCGGTTTGAACTCATATACATTTCATATTTATGGCATTTGGCAGACGCCCTTATCCAGGGCGACTTATATTTTATCTCATTACATATCTGAGTAATTGAGGTCTAATGTCCTTGATCACGAGCTCAACAGTGGCAGCTTGGTGGTGGTGATGGTGGTGGGGTTTAAACCCATGACCTTCTGACCAGAAATTCCACCATCGTTTTTGTTTTATTCTGAGAGTTGCTAGATGGGCAAATAATTGCAAATGCATGGGCTATTGGAAAAAGATTAGCATGTTTATAATGTACACCTTTTTCTGGTGGTTGAAAAAAAAAATCAGCACTTGCCATTTAAATCAGGTTTCTACTACTATATACAGCAGTTTTTCTTCAACTGATGGTCTTCATGGCCTAGCCACTAGGGGGCATCATGACTCCACTAATTCTTGACATGTACCGTAGTTGTGTTTAATCTTGTGGTCGTTTGTGAGAAAGGGACGAATCTTTCATACAGACATATTGCGGCCATTATAACATTTTAAATTGGCTCTGCAACTTTGGGTTGCTTCCTGCAGAGATTTGGGATTTTCAGTGGTTGGAAATGAGGTTTTCTTTTTCTTTTGCCATTTAAATATCTCGGCACAGATATGTTAAATATGTTTGCACCTGCTCACAACCAAGTGTTGTAGTCTCAAGCTGGGAAATGTGAAGCCGTATGAAGTGCAACAACAATCTGCTCAAAAGTGATAAGTCAAATGGGTAGTTTGTGTTTGAGGGAACAATTTGCACTACAAAGAATTATTTTCCCTCTTTGGGTATTTTGAGTGAAAGATCGGTTCCCTACCTGAGTTTCTTTGAAATGCCTATTCAGCAATCGCTAACGTACACATTTTAACAAAAGCGAGGAATGTGGAGTGTAAAACAAACGTATGCAACCTTTCTCGGTATAGCAAACCCTCAATCATACAGTACACACATCAATAAAGGAGTGATTATTTAGGACATAGCCAGATATGATTTGTAATAGCAATTAAGAAATGGTTTATGTGGTGAATATCAAATAGCATGTGTGAGACAGAGTTTGAGACAATATCTTTCAGTTATCATGTTAGCTAGAAAATGCTAGAAGGTTATATTGAAAACATCCTCTCAGAAATGCTGTGAGAATAGTTCCTGGCAACTGGCTGGAAACGTATGAACAGATTAATAAAAAAAAAAAATCTTGCCAGATTATATTAAACTTTGATCTAGTATCATTAATCAAATGTTCATGAATATGACCTAAAGAGCCCTCAGGGGTCCTATCAACAATGCTGCTTTAAGGTAGCTATCAAGCACCATTTAAAACAAAACAAAACAAAACAAAACAAAACAAAAAACAAAACAAAACAAAACAAAACAAAACAAAACAAAACAAAACAAAACAAAAAACAAAACAAAACAAAACAAAACAAAACAAAAAACAAAACAAAAATCTGTGAATGACACAGAAATTGCATTTCTGTATGGAATGTGGTCAAATAAAATCATCTTTTGATATCTTGCTAGTTAGTTTCTGCCGGAGCCTCTGGTAGCTTAGCTCATGTTAGCTCTCTGATTAGCGTTTTTATACATTCGTTAAAGGCACATAAATCCCAACACATTAGCCAGCAAGTTAGGTAGCTACAGTAAAATGCTATCAGAAATACTGTTAGCTTAGCAAGCTGGCTAGCACTGAACGTTTTTGAACATAAAAATCCTGTCAAATCACGTCGAATTATACCATATTAGACTAGCTATTATTCATTTTACTGTGGTGATTACCACTTATTCGTTTTGTTCTGAATGAGTAAACTATTTCTGTCGTGCTTCCATTTGAACATAAATACCCCATGAGCCATCCAGATTGCGATTGTATCAGACCCATGTAGAAATTGGTGCTGAACTCCAGCACCCAGAGTCCAGTAAGGTTTAATAACATGGCTGTGATGGGCTTCACTTCCCGACTATACCAGAGCAGCGATCCTAATTATGGAGTCACACCTGTACACTATCACTACGGTATTTAAAGCTCTTTTGCGGGTGGCTCCCGGTATAATATTTGCACTGCCTTCTCGCTGCAGATACCGAGCTCTTGCATATATGACTCCATAGTTTAGTTGAATAAATACACAGACTCACCATCTGCAACTGCGTCACTCTCCCTCATTGAAATGAAAAAGGAATACTATGCCCTAAATGTACTGTAAGTAGATGCAACAGAAGGTTTTGACACCTGTGAGGTGCTGGCCGCCCAGGGACTTTACTTACACAAACTGCAGCGGCAGATGGCACAGCTCGCTGTGCAGGTAGCACAGATCCATGTGGTTACCCTCGAAGTTCCACAAGCATCACCACCTCGTACTCTCGTCAGTGGCTTACCCTCCCTCACAAACGCTCCAGAGATATTGAGTCTAGGATGTTCCTACTTCAATGCTTGCTATATTTCGTCAATAAAGATGCACTACCTGGGCAGAACAAGAGTGCAAGAGTTTCATCTTTCTTACTGTCCTGGCTAAGGCGTTAAAGTGGGCTACTATGGTTTGGGAGCAGGGAGATGAGAACATCATGTCAGTCACCCAGTAAATACAGATGTTTAGGAGAGTTTTTGATCACTAACAAGAAGGCGAGGGTACCAGTGAGAAGCTGTTAATGCGCTGCCAGAGAGAGACCAGTGCTGTGAAGAATGCATTTTGCAGCAGTGGGTGGAACCACCTGGACACTGAAGGCTTCATACAATCAAAGGGTCACAATGTTTTAATTGTGGCGGCCCATAAAATCATTGGTCCTTTAACTGACCAGTGATTGCCAGCATGGAATGATGAAGAACTCTTTCCTCACTCCTTATTCCTCCGGATAAGTAACATACACCTTATTATATTCTGAGAATTCTCAGAAAATAAGCTATAAGTCACTTGTTGGTCTGTGACCTGTCATAAATGCTACTCTGTGATTCTTTCTGTACTTACCTTAGCCTCAACCACTATAGAGAGCCCCTGAGCTTCTTGACTCTGAACAGTACAAAGCATTGGTCAATACGGTTAAAGGCCTTGGCCACGGTCTTCCACCTCACCAGATGTATGATTATGTTATAGAATTGCTGGAAGGCAGCCAGAGCCGACAAGTGTATCTCAACTCACAGTTGGAAATTAAAGCACTGGGAAAAAAAAATATCCCAGCGATTCTTTTTTTTTTTTTTTTTGGATTTTTTTCCCCCCGATTTTCTCCCTAATTTAGTCGTGTCCAATTCCTCCCCGTCACTAGGGGGCTCCCACATTAAGGCTACTACTACCACTCAGCCGGGAGGGCCGAAGACTATCACGTGTTTCCTCCGAACCACACGGCGCCAGCCGACCGCTTCTTTTCTAACTGCTCGCTCGCGCACCGTTGGGGGCGGAGTAACACACTCGGAGGACGGCGCTATCCGCTCCTTCTGTTGCGCGAGCTCACAGACGCCCCTGACTGGCTGTAGAGCCGTGATTAATGTGGGAGCACTAAGTACCTCTCATCCCTCCCCTCTGAGAGAGCTCGGCCAATCAGCTCTCTCTAGACCTCCGGCTGCGAGAGGTTACAGCACCACCCGGGATTCAAACTAGTGATCTCCGGATGATAGGGCGAGCGCTTTTACCACTGCGCCACTTGGAGGCCCATCCCAGCAAGAAGAAGAGGGGTTCTCCATCCCTGCATAGATTGCTTCCTTACTCAATCACTCATTCTATCCCAAGGGTCTTCAGGCAAAAGGCAGTGTACAGTATACTCTGGATGGGGTTCCAGTCTAAACGCAGGGTAAACAAGCACACATATTCTCACACTCACTTATACTCTGTGGGGAATTTGGAAATGCCAATTAGACGAATCTGCACTGACTTCGGACTGTGGGAGTAAACCGGGGTACCCGGAGAAAACCCACCAAGCACGGGAAGAAGATGCTAAATCCATACACACACAGACCTGAAGGCCCAGGAGATGTGAGGGCCACCACTGCATGGATTACTCATGTTTAAACACCATTATCTCCTGCCACTCATTCTCACAGCTTTTGAACAGCCATGAAAGCTAAGCTTCTACTAAGTGAGACCCGTGTAGCACAGTCTGGCATGGATTTCTGAAGTGGATGAGTAGATGACTACTTTTAGTATTACATCAGGTCACTATGAAGAACTGTAATGCCATACAGAAAAAAACAAAAAAAAAAAAACAAAGCTGCAATCGCACATTTCTCATGAAAGTTCACACAGGCAGAGAGAAACCATGACATTGGACAACCAGAAGCTTGTGGTGGTAAAACTGGCCTTGGAGGAATGGCAGCATTGGCCTAAGGGGTCTAAAGCTCCTGTTTCACATCGTATAATGTGAATTCACACCAACCACTATAACCATGAATATGTGAATATAGCCAGGACTATAAATGCCAGACAAGCTTGGTAGGGACTGTTCTTTATTAGATTTAATTTCACCCTGTCATATAAGCAAGGCTCAAGAAATGTCAAGGCTGACTCCTGTCCCTCTCATGTCTAACAACTCCACATTAAAATGTCTAAAAATGTACTGATATGATTTTCATAGCCAGCCTACAACACAACACCCAGGCTCAACTTTTTGATCAGCTTCCTGAAGATAAATATTTGCAAGCCAGGATGGACTGTGCCATAATACCATGCCCTGCTCTGCATCCACTAAGGCCAAAGTGCCACACACTCCATAAGCCTGTAAGCTCATACCTCTGCCTATGCTCCAACAACCATGGTTGCATATTGCAGTTTTTATTTATTTATTTATTTTTATCAATCCTTGCCCCTGATATCTCTTAGACACACGCCTCTATCAAATCTTCCCTTAACATTTTGTTTAGCAAAGTTTCTATTCCAGCAAAAATTCAGACTATAATGGTATACCAGAAGACGTTTTACAAGCCTGGAAGGGAGTCTCCATCAGTCTAATGTCCAGTTTTCACCCACGGACCAACTAACAGATGGAACAGGTGGACCAGGCAGTGGGGGATAGTTGCGTACAGTACATTTGTGATAAAAATCCAGATGATCAGGCGTAGAGAATATTCACCAAATGTAGACACTCAGCCACCAAGCACACAACATTTCTATGTGTTTTAGGATATCAGCCTTCACTCTGTCCAAGGAAAATGCCACCCACACCAGTAACTCAGCAGTTAATGAATGGTTGAAGCAGGGTGAACAGTTGTGGGACTACACTCGCTGACAGCTCGTACAATAGCATGGACTAAAAAAAAAGTTCGCAGAATGTCATCCGAGAACCAACCCTCAACACAAACCAGCTGATGGCCAGTGACCAGAGACCTACGATCAGCCATGGATAGATGCTTAATGGGCGTAAATGATGTACTGAACCTGCCACATCACCACCAGATATCCATTTCCTTCCTGGATTGCACTTCAACGTCAATGAACGTATACATTTCAAGGCCATCCAAGACTTGAGGTGCAGTGGTAACAAATTTTAATATCTTATTGACTATGAGGGGTATGGATTAGAAATGAGACAATGGGTTTGGTGCAGCTGCACACGAATGACTTTCCAATTAAAGTATTATTCTTTTTAAGTATATATATATATATATATATATATATATATATATATATATATATATATATATATATATAAGAGTATATATAACAGAATATTTTTATTTATTTTATTTTATATTAAGTTCACATTTCAGAGAGCCAACCTACTAACCCTCCCCTCCATGTACGTAATGAACAAAATTTTATTATTATTTTTTTTAACTATACACACATGACTGAGGATAAACTCAAAAAAAGGATCATTTAGGCAAAGAAAGAACAGATTATTATTAATAATAATAATAATAATAATAATTAGGCATACATTATCTATGCAGTCTAAAATAAAGTGACACTTGATTAAACCCTCTCTGTCAGCAAACATACATTTTACTGTATATCAAGAACATACTATATAATATTATGCGCATTTTGTGAGTTCTACATTTTTGTATTTTCATTCCGGTGGTAGTAAAATGTATTTTTTTTTATGTAATGATGAGTTTAATTCTACACGACATATCAGAAAACCTAAACGCACAGTGCACAGTGTATACTTATGTGTGGGAAACACTCCTTTCCGGAAACAAAAAATATGTGAATGGCACACAAGACAAATATTAACTATCTCTGAGATTTAGAGAAAACACCTAAATCTCATTCAAGTCTCAAATACTGCTCATTTCTGTCTATGAGAAAAAGAACAGATTATCATGAGATCTCATCTTGGAGCTTTCTCTTCTATAGATTTAAAGAAGTTAAATTATCCATCGTTCATAGTGAAAAAATGTGAGAGAATGTGAGAATGTGTCTTCTAAAATAAAACACTGATTAAACATCAGACACAAAATGTATGACTTTAAACTGTTTCTGTCTTTTACAGCACCTGATTTTTCCATCTCAGTTTTTTTGTGTGTGTCTCCACAGCTGTATCCTGTGATTAATATCTAACATTTTTACATTTTTCATGTGTTTAAATTTCTGTGAACATCCAAAGAGATTTGAAATCTACAGGCAGGTATTGAGTAAGGAGTGTGTACGGATGTTGAATGGGGGTGGGGGTGGGTGTGAGTGGAACAGTGAGGGATGGATGTACATAGCAGTCTCTTATAAAGACATCTGCAGGAAAAGATCGGGTGGGAGTATGGGTTTGGACACCACTAGTCCTGTGGTCTGCAGTGTTTTTCTTCTTCACTCTTTTTCAATCACAAAAGCATTAAGACTAGTCTCAGAGCTCTATCATCCTCCAGAATAGGATTGTATGTAGAGCACAGTGCAGGAACTCTGTCCTTCTACAGCATCTCTGACATGATAAAGCTCCCTTACAGAATCATACCACATTCACTCAGTCTCTGTATGCCAGATTATGCTTTAACTATGGCTCAACTATGAGATTATTGTAGGGTTGAACAGACCCCAAAGAGAGCAAACAACTGATCACATTCCAGAACCTCTTCCCCAGACATCATTGTGCCATCCCAATAATCTTATCTCATTTGCGAACATAAAGGAGAGGTTGTAAAACTAAGCTGCAGGAAACTTAACCAGGCTTGGAACAGAACGTTTGTGGTGCCTGAAGCCACACTAAAGCCAGATGCCTCAAACTAGACCCAAAATCACGGCGTAAATTGGTGATCCTGTAATCAAAGCGGACAGTTTTACAGCTTCACCCCGAGTTGGGGGGGAACCTCCAAGTCTCACTTTGACCATCTCATTGACCCCAGAATGCCTTTCACCGAACAAAGAGGCATACAGTAGAGACACTATTTTAAACAATCTTTAAAGTGTGCCAGTAGGGCAATAATGCTAGATACATATACTGAATATGTTTTATATTTTTGCGTTATGTTTGATTATTCTGCATAACTTTAAAGGTATTATCAGCATTTATAAACCCTTTTTATTAAACAAAGCTATAAATGAGTGTGTAAGATAGGGGATGTGTGGTATCAATCAAGAGCCCACATAAAAAGTGTTGGGCATAAAAGCCTTCAGCACCAGGGTTCGGAAACGCCAGTATATGGGACTCTTACCATCAATGTGGACAAAAGTAGCTCAGATTCTTGAAGGTTCTGACAGTTAATTATATGAACTAGAACTCTGAAACTCAGATATGACCTAAAGAAGGCATAGGTTATGGAAGACTGCCATTATTAATAATGGTATCACTACTGATAAGTTGTTGTAGGGGAAAAAACATCCAATTTTCAAATTTTAGCATTTTTATTTGTCTGTTTTTTAACTCTCAGGACAAGACAAAGAGACATTGATTACATTATATCACTTAGCCTAATGTTAATTAAAATTAAGTAAAACTTTCACACTGATTATTTAATCATCTTGTTTAACTCAATAGCTGTAGTGGATAATATACATTTTTTTATATCATACAGTTTAATTAAATATTTTAAAAAGAGAAAAACTTTGCAATATTAAACAGATTTTTTTACTTCTTTTAGATGCATTAGATATTGCATCATCACTGTTTATATAGGTTATGGTAAGGTTTAGTGAAAACAACCCGTAGACGTTATGATTTGTAAATGCTGATGCAAAGCACATAGGTCCCTGACTGTTGTCCCCAACTTAGTTATATTTTGTAATTAATAAACATGGAGAACAGATATATTTGCAAGCCCGAGACAATAACTGTATCACTTGTCATTTTATGAATATTCTTTTTATTTATTGTGTACTTGTATAATCTGATTTAATCTTGCACACAACTAAAAAG
This sequence comes from Clarias macrocephalus, assembly GCA_011419295.1. Classification (NCBI taxonomy): domain Eukaryota; kingdom Metazoa; phylum Chordata; class Actinopteri; order Siluriformes; family Clariidae; genus Clarias; species Clarias macrocephalus. The sequence goes on along the minus strand of JAAGKR010000851.1, from coordinate 54,651 downwards.
ATAGTGACTGTCCTCTTGAACAAAAAGTTCTAGAAAAAAGCATATATTTTCATTAACAGCTTTTAAGAATCACTGACATGTTTTGGTCAAACCTTTTGTCACATTTTTAAAACACTGTCAGTCATACAGTGGAACCTTGGATTACGAACATAATCCATTCCGGAAGTGGGATTGCATATCAAAACACTTGTAAATCAAATCAAATTTTACCATAATAAATAATGGAAACTCAAATTATTCATTTTACAGCCCAAAAAAATAATACATAAAAATAATGAATACAAAATATAAAGTAAAAATAAAACAAATTAATGTGCACTTTATCGTTAAAAATAAAAAGTAAAAATAAATCCAGATATAAGTGTTTCAGATATAAGTGCATAACTGAATCACTGCTGTAAAGTAAAAATAAAACAAATTAACCTGCACTTTACCTTTAAAAAAAATCGCAGCAAAGCAGTGTTTCTGTGTGTGTGTGTGTGTGTGTGTGTGTGTGTGTGTGTGTGTGTGTGTGTGTGTGTGTGTGTGTGTGCGTGCGTGCGTGTGTGTGTGTGTGTGTTTGTGTGTGCGTGAAGGCGAGAGGAGTGTGTGAGGGCAAGTGTGTGAAGGGGCACAGTGTCCAATGACGCCCACACACACAAAGTGCAGTGCCAGCTTACACAGAGAGAGAGAGAGAGAGAGAGAGAGAGAGAGAGAGAGAGAGAAAATGGATCTTTAATCTCTCTAATGCGACTTGCTTTTGCTTTACACACATACACACATGTGTGTTATAATAAACTGTACACACACTGCACACATGCATACAAACACAAAATAAAATGTGTTTGATGCGCACACACATGGTCACAGTGTTATACGAAATAGTACATGCATGCACGAATGTTGATTATACCAGTGAGAGACGCGCACAATGCATGGTGTCTGTGAATGGCTGAAATGTGGTTGTGAATGAGCCTTATAGTGAATGTAGAATGTCCGTGTGGGCCAGTGGTACGCACGCTCTTTCACCTTTTTCTCTTTCAGTTTTTATCAAAAGGCAGATGAACGAGCATGCCGATATAGAGACTTCTAAGAGATGAAGATTTTAGAGACTGTAAAAAATAATCAAAGGCTCAGACTTTGATTTCAGAAGATAACGAATTTTATTGCTGAGCAATAAATGCTGGGAAGGTCTGCAGAGCCACACTTTCTCTCGACTGCTTCCCGATTATATACCTTTCCCTCCACAATAGGGTCCATTATACACAGGTTGATGTCATCTCCAACATGTGGGTCCTATTAAGAGGTAATGACCAGAGAGTAGGGGTCCTAAGGTGTGGCTTTTCTGGTGGACCTGTGAAGAGATCTTGATCTTCTTGACAATGGATAAAAGGGCAGCAAAAAAATAGAAGACTAGAAGGTTATGCCTAATTTTGCATGTAGATGGTTTCTTTTACCCCTCTCTCTAATCTATCCTCTCTGTCTATGATTTGTACATGTTTAACCTTCTGTGCTTGTACATTCTCCTATGCAATGCTTGTTTTGTGTCCCCAATGTACTGTAGTGCTTTGAACACCTTTTACTGCATTAAATCACATATATTACATTGGTCTACTTGTTTTAGTCACCAGCCTTTGGGATGGGCGACTCTCCTCGGTCTTAGGGTATTGGTTGGTTTAAGGTGAACTAGTTTGTGGTATTTTACCAAAATCCTTTTTAGCTCCTCGGACACTCCAGCCACATACCAATAATAAGGGTTTTCTATTGGGGCTGGGTCTCAGCTCTCTCTCTGTCATCCTTCTGTTGGATCTGGAAGTCCACTTGGAATATCTGCAGGCCTTAAGACCTATCTTCAGATGCTTGTATTTCTTCTTTTTAGTTTCATTGGAGGATGTTTTCTTCCCTGTGGTGCCCTAAAGTTGTGTTGCACTGTGGTGAGTGTCAAACCACAAGTACTGGTGTTTGTTTGTGGCTTTCCTGTACACGTTTACTTTCAGTTTCCCATCTGTCCTTTCAAGAACCACACAGTCCAGGAAGGCCAACATTTTGTCCTTGATGACTTTATTGTTGAACTTAATATTTGTGTCACTTCCTGAATTTGAATTTTCACCTTGGTGTTGTTTACATATGTGAACCAATGAGTTGGTGAAGGCACAGCATGGAACAGGCTAATTTGCCCTATTCATGGACATTTTTATAGAGTTTCAACCATCATGGGTCCTTCCAAGCAAATGCTTTACCTATATAGAAAAAGAAAACTGTTTTAAAAGAAACCTGTCTTAAAAGAAATAAAAAATAACTAGGTATGATTTTTAGAACACAGAATAAACCACTAAACATAAGTCTTTGTGAATAAATTTTTCATTATACTATTTTACATCAATTGCACTTTACATTAGACGGCTATCTAATGCATGCCTACTTTGGTGAAATTGTGTTTTTTTAGAGAGCAATTTAGTGCTAAAAGCATAATAAGGTAAGAAAAATGGATTATAAAAAAGTTGCATGAAGCTTTTGGAAAAAAAATCTGAAGCTATACTTAGTACAGCCTCACTCAAACTGGACATTCAAAACTCACTGAGATGATCTCAAAATCTGCAAAAGGTTGCAACTGAATTATGCATCATTAAGATGAATCCAAGCCTTGTTTCAGCATTCAGGTGGTCGTGCTGTAATCTTATGTGGAATAATTTCCTTGCAGATGGATCATAAAACTCATTGGCCCAGTTGATTGAGCATTTTATACCCATCTGTGACAGGTTGAGGTGGCACACATAGTTACACAGGGTGGGGTGACAGTTAAACAAGGTGAGGTGATGCATGCAGGCACATGCAGAGAGTAGAAGAGAGAGAGAGAACACAATATTGTTTTGACATCTTCATGCACAACAATATTCTGTTCTCTCTCTCTTCCACTCACTGCATGTTTCTGCGTGCATTTAAACAAGTAAAACAAGGTTACGACCGTTAAACAAGGTGAGGTGATGCATGCAGGCACAAGCAGAAAGTGGAAGAGTCATATTGTTTTGACCACCTTATGCGCAACATTAATTTCCATAGTTGCATTAATCTGTTTCTGAGATCTTATGTGATGAAAGGAAAGGCAAACATTTTCTCTAGCACATCCCAAAGAATTTTAATTAAGTCATGTGATCGACAATTCACTGTTAAAATGATTCCTCATGCTGTCAGAAACTATTTGACCCTATTGAATTTTAACATTGTTGTCCTGGTTCATTGCCACATAATATTGCTTTGCCTAAACATGACCAACTGATGCAACCACAGATCATAACACTGCCTGCAGAGGTTTATACAATGGGCACTGTGAATGACATGTGCATGATTTCTACCCTGGCGTGCCTATCATTCGGGAGTAGGATAAATCTTGACTCATCTTGACAATCTTGACTCACATAAACTGTTTCCATTGCTCCAAAGTCTTAACATTATGCTCATGTCATGGTTTGACAGGAACATGCCCAAATGCATGGACACCAAGTAATATTGTCAAATGTGTCTTGTAAAATTAGAAATGAAAAATGATGCCGCAATACTTACATACGAGAGGAATAAATAACATAAGTTGTCCTGAGGGTAGAGGTTGCGGGATAAAAGGTATGAGGCTGAAGCCCCAGGCAGTGCAGCCCAATAAGATGAGGATGGGGAAAGTGATGAGGCTGTGGGCAGTTAACAGTGATTTGGTGGTGGGGCCAATAAAGGTAAGGCAGGGGGCAGGGGCAGCTCACAGTGATACCATGCCATGGTAACTAAAAAAGTAAGCAAAATGACAGAAGCAGAAGAAGTCGACAGACCAAACAATGGAAAGAGATCAGGTAAATAGCTATAAAAGAGAATTAGACTGGACACCAGGAGACATATATTGCAATGCAGAGAGGGTGGTCCAAACTTCAACTTCAAGAAATTTAGCAGGGAGAAAAATATTTACTGACCAGGAGGACTAGCAGCAACAGAATTAACGTTGGAAAACGTACACCAAAAATGCATGTTAATTAGAGACGGGTGTACAGACAGGGGATGCACCAATTGGATGACACATTATTGTTCTATTAGCCTCACTGCCAGTTAGGATGTCTCATGACCAACAAGATGTTTAATCCCATTATTGTGAATTGACATCACCTTGCATGCGGAAATAATCATACTTTGACTATTTAACATAGCTGTGATTTCTATTGTCAATTTTTCCTGATAAAGCTGCACTAAATGTTTATTTATTGTTATATACAGTTATTCATGCAGTTCCACAATGTCTTGATGCAGGCCAATAAGGTGCCCCATGATAGAGCATGGTATAAGGACCTTCAGAATACATCTTCAGAATTATTTACATCCATTCATTAAAGATCTCTTCCACAAAATACTTCAAATCTTAACACGACTGTTATTCATACACCAAGAGGAAAAGTTCAGTGAGGTTCAGTAGTGACTAAACCAAAGCCAAATGCGTTATTAAGCACCTCAAGAAGCAAGATGGTGCTGTACTAGTCGCAGCTTGTTGCAGCAAGTCCTGTTTGTTTGTTTCTTTTTTGCAGTATTTAACATTGTTCACATTCTCTCTCTGCATATACGCTGCTATTTACCTACATGATCAGCTGATTGCCCTGTTCAAACCCTTTTCTTCCTTCTGTCATTATGGGAAATGCGAGATCACAGGCAAACACTACTGATGAACTCTCTGCACTGGCCTAAGACTAAGCAAGAATATTGTGAATATTGTATTATGCACTTTACTGCGACACGGCTGCAGCAGCTAATCCCAGACTCAAGTGCCACCATCACCAGCTGGTACACAGCAGGCTGAGCTGTATGAAGAAAGGCAGGGGAATGCAGTGCAGGTATACTGTATCATTGCGAAAGCAGACATAGACATAGAACTGTGAACCATGAGTTTGCATTCATTCTGCCAATTTGATTGCTGTCTCCTACTGTATATTTCAACAACCTGATGCACCTGCGACGGTGCAGATGGAACTAAAAGTGAGACTAAAGGAAAGCAAAAACATCTCCAGGAGGAAGCTGGAAAATAAGCGCCAAATGAAGAACATGGGTATACTGTTTATAGATGACTTATAAACCTTTAACTAAGTAATCTTCTTTAACATGTTTAGTACAGGGCCTTGTCATCTTCCCCCTCCAGCCACACACACTACCACCACAGTATCCGTAAATGTTTCCTTCTCACGCCTCATCAGTAATTGACAATTCCATGTCACTCTGTTCCTATTTCCACCACCATCTCTCACTATGGTCCACCTCATCTCCACCACTGCTCCACCACTCAGTTCCACCTGGTCCAGCAGCAGAGGTGGCCACTATATCCCTCACCAAAAGAATCAAAAGAAGACATCTCCATCTGCCCTCAATGACTACAGGCCCATTGCACCTACACCTTAAAGAATGGAGAAACTGGTGTTGGCCCATCTCAGACCTCAGGTTAGCACCTTCCTAGACTGACCACAGTTTGCTTACCACCTCCAGATTAGCATTGATGCCATTATTTATCTTCTTAAAAGAGGTTTTCATACCTAAACAAAGCAGCCATCACTATGAATCTTTTTCTTTTATGTTTGCAGTGCCTTTAACACAATACATCTGTACTGCTAATAGAGAATCTCCAGACAATGCAGGCCAATACTTTTACAACCTTCTGGATTGCTGACTATCTGACAAACATAAGTGTTTGTCAGGGTGTGGGGATGTCTGCCAGTGTGATCCGGAGCACAGGAGCTTTACAAGGGACAATACTCTCACTATTATATTTTATTCTATACAAGTCTGAGGCCTATCATATTGAAATGTACATATGACTCTGGAGTTGTGGGATGTGTCAGCAGTGGACAGGAGACTGCAGAGACCTGATGGACGGCTGCAGAGGTTGGTGTGGGAGCAGCCACCTGCTCTTGAATGTCACCAAAACAAGAAGGTTGTTGCAAACTTCAAGAGGATCAGGACTAGTCCCAACAATTTCATTCTGGGAGAGGAGGTGGAGGTGGTGAAGAGCTACACATACCTCAGAATTCACATGAATAAAAGACTGGGTGGGAAATGTAACACAGACACTATGTACAGGAGGGCACAGGGAGGAAACCTGGGTCCTTAATGTTTGCAGCAAACCATTGCAAATCATTGACCAGTCTGTTGTAGCATGGGCAGTATTCTTTGCTACTATGTGCTGGGGCAGCACCATCAGACAGCGACACCAGGAACCTGAACAACTTAGTCAGGAAGACTAGTTTTGTATTGGGGATTCATTTGGTGTGTTTGCAGTTGGTTGTGGAGAGGAAGTTGCTGAACATTCTTGGTCAACTTCCTCTGTGACAAAGAATGCTACTGGAACTCTCAACTTCCTCATGTACATACTGTAACATCAGTGTATGCGACTGATGTTACCTCATCAAAACACCTTAATGCACAGGTCTTAGATTATATGGCTGACTGCAAAAATGTACAGTGATAAATGTTTATTATTATTATTATTATTATTATTATTATTATTATTATTATTATATTAACCCAATTTTTAAAAAAATATTTTCTTACATTGTGATCTTAATTTTACCATGTAAAATTCTTGCACACATTATTATCTTTTTTATTTATTTATTTATTTATTTATTTATTTATTTATTTATTTATTTATTTATTTTTGCTATGAACTGGCAGCTGTAACATTATAGTTTCCTTCATCTTCCATCTGGCCAAAAATGGCTGCTACTTCTTGTGGCACAGTGAACTTCTGTTGCTTCACTGATGACATCTTTGTAGATGATCTTGGTGGAAAAGAGAAAGAGAAAGGTGATCTACAACAAGAGGTACACCATCCTCTGTCCACCCTTGTGGAACTTTCTTCATGTCTGGATGAACCTGCTTATTGATTAACAAAAAAAAAAAAAAAGATTACTCCGTTAATAAACTTTTGTTGAATTGCCTTGCGTTTTTACATTGATGTAGTGACATTTTCACAGGGTTATTCAGGTCTTACAGAAAAGCTTGTATTGGTCATGAAAAACAGCACAACATATAAACTAATTCAGACAAATTCAAAGCTTAGTGCCCAGTATGTAGAGGTGATTTGTCATTTTCTAAAATTTCTGATCGATGCTCCAGTTAAAACCAGTTTAAAGCAATAGACAATCATTACCTACATTGTTGCCATTGGTAGCAAAGAGACACAGCCCTAGTAAAGATTCATTTTCAATGCACAAAGAACCCCATTATAATTGAAGATCTTTGAGTTCCAGCTCTCCGCTAAAGCTTTAGGGTGAATATAAAACAATGTAACTGTTTATCATCAAACCAGTCAGTGAACATTTTAACACTGAGGAAAGAAGTAAGTCAATATCAGAAAAAGCTCTCTCTTGCTCTCAGTGTGTGAGTTCAGGAAAATGGCCGAGGCCAATATTTCAGTAGATCAGGATCAGTTCATGTGTCCAGTGTGTCTGGATCTCCTGAAGGATCCGGTGACTCTCCCCTGTGGTCACAGTTTCTGTAAGGTGTGTATTAATGACTGCTGGGATCAGGAGGATCAGAAGGGCGTCTACAGCTGTCCTCAGTGCAGAGACACTTTCACTCCAAGGCCTGTTCTACGCAGAAACAACATGCTGGCTGAAGTAGTGGAGAAACTGATCAGGAGACTGAAGTCCAAGCTGCTTCTCCTGCTCACTGTTATGTGTGATTTATGCAGACTGTCTGATGTGTCTGGCCTCCTTTTGTGAAACTCATCAGAAATCCCACCATGAAATTCCTGAAGAGAAGCAGAAGAAGGTGCAGGAGCTGAAACAGGCTGTGAACACTAAGCAGTGAGCAGAGACAGAGCTGCTCCTACTGTAGAAACACACATAACAATGGCCACTAGTCATTTTTGACGTTTTCAGACCTGTAGTTCATTTGTACTGTATTAATGAGTGCAAGAGATCCAACCAAGAAACACAACTTCCACACACACATTGCTATCCTTGACCATACTCCAGCATCTCATCATCATTTTAGAAGGGCCAAATTAGACAACTTTAAAACGACTGGAGTTCATTAACACCTTAAAGGATAGCGCTTGATGATGAATGTTGGAAATGCAGTCGGAAAAACAGCATGAACAGACATGAAGAATCACTTAAGCACTTGGTGAAGTTGCATTGTAAAATATCAACAGTAGAAGGCACGTTTAAAATCAAATCAAGTGGCTTCTACTGTATTTGGCAGGGTTACCCCCTAGTGGTGCACTACTGCAGGTGCACCCTTTGGGCTTTTGGTGTCACTGCCCCTTTCTTCAGAGTTGCTTCACAGGAGTGTTTAGTTTAGCTCCTGGATTGTATTTAAGCTCCTGATTTTGATTCAAGTCTTTGTCTTGCATGTCTTTAGTTTATTCTTGTTCGTATTGTAGTCTAAATGACTGTTTGGATTATTGCTGCTCCTGTCCTGTTTGATTTTCTATTCTTTACAAGTGTCATCATATGTGACTATGCTGTGCTGGCAGTCATAAGCTGTCTTCATCTCTGAAGTCTGGCAGCTGATCCACACATTTCTAATCTTCACACGTTTCTGATTTATACACGTGATAATAAAGCAAAAACGTCCGATTATAAATAATGGTTAATATAAATCACACCAATTTATTTATTGTTACTACAGTTGAGGCTGTTTGGATTTTATTCTTAGAGCCGAAGAGCAGAGAGGAGCTTCTCGCTCACCACAGAGGTATACTGTATGTCCTTTAGGTAGTTCGTAACCTTCACATTTTTAAAAAAAATATTTTTCCGATTTCTGTCACCCCAACACAGTACATTATTCCCTCAATCTGTCAGAGAACAACTCTGGAGTTGTGATGTGCTGTCAAGTGGAGCAGCCATGCTCTGAACACCCAGAGAGATTTGAACACTGGTTTCTCCTTTGTAAGGAGAGTGTGTGTGCGCACTGTTACTTTGTGATCCATTGTGATATTTTTGACCATTTTAAAACTCTCCCATGGATCTTATTTTTGCCTGGTCTCTTTCTTATCATTAAACCATGAACACTGACCATAACAGGTGAGTAAACCCTACAGCTCTTTAAATATTGTTCTGGGTTATTTATGAGCTTCTGGATGAGCCATTGTGCTCATGGAGTAACTCCTGAGAAGTTTCACCACTAAATTAGAAAAAGTTATATATACACACAATACAGACCAAAAGTTTGTACACCCCTTCTCATTCAGCGAGTTTTCTTTATTGTGTTCTTCAGCCCAAATGCGTCTCTTCTGCTTGTTGCCTGTCCTTAGCAGTGGTTTCCTAGCAGATCTTCTACCATGAAGGCCTGATTCACACAGTCTCCTCTTAACAGTTGTTCTAGAGACGTGTCTGCTGCTAGAACTCTGTGTGCCATTGACCTGCTCTCTGATCTGAGCTGCTGTTAACCTGCGATTTCTGAGGCTGGTGACTCGGATGAACTTATCCTCCGCAGCAGAGGCGACTCTCGGTCTTCCTTTCCTGGGGCGGTTCGAATGTGAGCCAGTTTCTTTGTAGCACTTGATGCTTTTTGTGACTGCACTTGGGGACACTTTCAAAGTTTTCCTAATTTTTCAGACTGACTGACCTTCATTTCTTAAAGTAATGATGCCACTCGTTTTTCTTTACTTAGCTGCTTTTTTCTTGCCATAATACAAATTCAACCTCTTTGAATGAGAAGGTGTCCAAACTTTTGGTCTGTACTATATATAACACTATATATATTATATTGATTTTCTTTAGATAATGTTGCTTTTTTCTTTTTTTTTTTTTTTAATGTGACTTACTTTGTCAAACAGGTTCTATTTAAGTGATTTCTTGATTTTGATTCTACAGGTTCTTTATTCAACAACTTAGCTTAGGTGTGTGTGTGTGTGTGTGTGTGTGTGTGTGTGTGTGTGTGTGTGTGTGTGTGTATATATATATATATATATATATATATATATATATATATATATATATATATAGTGTATATTGTATAGTGTATATGTTTATGTTTATTGTATAGTGTATATGTTTATATATGTGTAACGTTTTATATTAATTTTACTCATTTCCACAATGTTCTTTAGTCTCTGCTCACTGGGTTTTTTATTTTATTTTATGTTTTTTATTTTGTAATATACAATTCTTTTTTTTTTATGTTATAATGGGTATATTTATCTCAAAAATGTTGTTACTAATCACTGCCTGAGTAAATGCTGTATTTTTGTATACAACTGTTGTAGTTGTAAGAGAAATATGGTGAGACTCTTTTCCTCCCTCCTCTGGTGATTGTGTGTTACAGCAGCAGCTTTGATACAAAGTGGAGACGGATGCATGTTTATAAAGTAAAGTTTATAAAATAAAGTTTTAGCTCTTTATGTAATGAATGAATAATGGGAATTTAAGCAGAAATCTTTCATCATTTTAATGAATCATGTGTGACAGGATGTATAGGACAGGGGTGTGCTGTGTACATGTCAATGAGTAAATAACTGGGAGACTGTATTTCATTAAAAAAAATAACATTTATAGTATTTTATGAAAAATCTTTGAGAGAGAGAGAGAACCATATGGCTGAAGGTGTCATCAAACCACAGGAATTAAAGGCCAAACTGGTCAAAAGATCCCCAGGTCTCATGAGGTATTACAGACAATTTGTCCCTAATTTCTCCTCTGTAGCATCTTCCCTCTCAGCTCTGGCCAGGAAGGCACATCAAAAGAAAATTCAGTGTACTTAGCACACTGGGGCAACATTTTTTGCACTACAACGGGCTGCGACCAGCCCTCCATTTCTGAGGAAAACCAACTTTGACCTCCCCTTCACAGTCCATATGGAGGGCGATGAGACAGACCTATGTGCAGCCTTCCTTCTCACAGGAGATCTCACAATCCAGTAAATGGGTAGGAAGCTCTCTCCGGTGCAAGGTATTCTGCTAGTCAATCTGAAGCTCCCACCATAAAATGGACAGCGGTATAGTTAAAGTGCCATCTTTCAGGGAAACAGTTCACACTGTCACTGACCACAGACCACTAGAATGGATACAAGGGCCCAGGAGATATAGTGCTATAATATACTGTAGGTCTATAATCGTATACATTTAGGAAAAATCTATAAAATAACGCTTTTTCTCTGTCAAAGATTAAATAACAATTTTTGTAAATTTAATGTTTTTGCACATAATATGAACTAGATGGTTTATGTAAATTTTACGATTTTTGTTTGGCAGCCATTTTCTTACTTTTTTTTTTTTACAGTGTACTTAAACAAAAGTAAATTTACAGATTTTAAAAACTACTTTAAACTACTCAATTACAGCGAGTAAATGTAATTTGTTATTTTCCACCTCTGGTTTTTATGTACACTGTAATCATACATATGTAAACAATGAATAAATAAATGCAAAAAATACAGTTGAGTGCAGTGAATTACAAGAAATGCTACAACTAAATATACTGTCTGCTATTATAAAGTTCAAAAAATAGCATAATTACATATAATAAATAATAAATATCTAATCATATATTTTCTGTTCTACCTCGGAGCATCTGGGTTCAAGCGATGGGTCTGTCCATCGTCAACATCAACATCCTATTTGATATCTTGATGTTCCTTCCTCTGCATCAGTAGTCAGCGCTCCTGCATCTACATTTAATTCAGAGTGCTTTTGCACATCAGGTTTTGCCTCTTTCTTCGGTTGTTAGCTACTGTCAGAGTCTCAGTCTGTCTTCGTCTGTGTGTCCTCCAGTGCCTGTCTGCAAGAAAGTATAAAAGCAAGAAATTAGCTGAAAGTTGCAACAGCTTGCACAAAATAAATTCTTCCAGTGTTCACATTTTGTCACAGCAATCACAGATAACCTGAAATTGTGTGTGGAGCTTATGTGGATCATCGGCATTTCAATTTTTTTATAAGTGTCTCTGAGATGTGTTGGATTACATGCATAAAGGTTATAGAAAAGATCTGGGCCTTAAAGTGAGCAGACATGAGGAACATTCGAAGTTAACTGTTGTGAGCTAATGTGAAAGGATCATATATCTTATTATATGCATTTAAAATGTCACCACAGGATCCACAGACAATTACCAGGAGATGCAGTGATAATATGGGGCTCTCTTTAGCACCATTAATAACATAAGTATTTAATATGAACTTACTGCCCACTTTCTGCTGAACCAGGCTCCGGGCTGTTTGTTTCGGATGATTAAGGTAGATGGTGTCGTGGGACAGAGGGGATTCCGACTCGATCAAACTGGATGGTTTTCATCCTATTATTAATCTTTTTATTACAAAGCGTACAAATGTCCCACCTTTCGTGCACAGAAATGCATGAATCGTTCCCAAGACCACCTCGGCAATTGATCCAGGGATTGGTTCCCGAGCTCGGAATGATATGCGTTTACACTGACCAAATCAACTGGTCCTGGGGCCAAGTGTTCTCGGAAACGTTCTCCAGGGCCAAGTGTAAAAGCGCCCATATCATGCCCGGCTACAGTGGATGGCCCATGCCAAGAATGGCAACACATGCATAACCTTTTGTTTTTTTTTTCTCTATAAGACGTCTTGTTCCAGGTGCAACATAGAGTGAGGACCCTATATGGCGATGCAGAAGGATAGTCCTGATGGTATCTGCTAAGGGGAATGCTGGTCCAATGAGCTGGCTTGGAGTTGGGAGAAGGGGCTTGTGGTTTAGAACTCTTGCCTCAGTTACAAAATTTCTGTATTGTTCTTTGCTGGTCTGCTAGCAGAATGCCAAAAAGATGCTGCCAACTCGTTGACCACATTTTATATACAAAATGCCTACATAGGTGGGGTAAAATAAGCGACTCTTCTGCCCTTCAACATAGTTGTGATCACTGAGAAGTTTAAAAGGGGAGTGGTGCGACACAAGAATAATTAGTAATTGCACTATGGTGTGTATGCTGACTGACCTGTTTTCCTGAACAAACTCAGTAGATGACACAAAGGCCTTTGTTTTTGCTGCCATCACTGGGGCACACAGACAATAAATAGCTAGATAATTACTATGATAAATAATTTACTGACTTTTTTAAAATAATAATAAAAAAATTGATATAATTTGAAAAAAGCAGAGTAAACCAGTGCCCCGGCATCCAGACTTTAGAGAGGTTTAGAAAGTGTAAGAGCAGCGTTATTCCCATAGTGGAAAGTCTGGGTGCCGCAGATGGAGATAGCTAGCCCCCGACTCTGGCATTAGAGCTCTCACAGCGTGGCGAGTGGGTGATGCACTCAGCAGCATACTTGTTCAGCTCGTTCAGCCAAAGCTAAGGCTACCCACCGGAGCACATCTCCTCTGTGCCGCACGAGTCCAATGGGTTTGCTCTCCTCAGTGATGCACCCTTTGAGAAAAATTAAAGAGCTCTGGTTATAGGAAAAGTCTTTACTGGGGCATAGCTTACAGCAGATTGTGGTCGCTAAGGTGATGGATGTCCAGGTGATAATGATGTCCTAAAATAATGTGGGCTTTATAGATAATTGGAGTACCTTTCAGGGAAAATCTGGCCTGTTAGGATGGGATGGTGTCCATCCCACTTGGGAAGGTGCTGCTCTCGTTTTTTGTAGTATAGCTCATAATCTCAGAAGCGGCCTAGTTACTCAGTGACTACACAGCGCCCAGGCCAAGGAGCAGACAAACAGGCTAATCCAACCGTCTGCCAGCCCGAGTCGTCACTCAGGGTTCACCATATTGAGACTTTGTCTGACACTCCTCCTCCCTCCCCCCACCTCGCTTTTTAAGTTTCACAACAAGCACATAAACACAGCGTAAACACCGTTTTAACAAAAAAAAAAAAAAAAAAAAGAAATCTCTCTGAGACTGGCATTAGCGCATACTAACAGAATCACTTTTTAAGCTGCACAACAAACACAAACACAGCGGAAACACCGTTTTAACAGAAAAAGAAGAAATCTCTCTGACACTGGCATGAGCATACTACGAGAATCACTGCGGTAAAGTAAAAAAAAAAAAAAACAAACAAAAAAATGAACCAGCACCTTACCTTTGAAAAGAATCATGACAGAGCAGAGTTTTTGTGTGTTTGTGAAGCCGTGAGGGGTGAAAAGGCGAGAGAGCATCTGTGCGTCGGTGTCAAATTATGCGCACGCACACACATAAAAGACGCTGAAAGAATTCCTCAGCGCAAGAATGACGCTGTGTGTCAAAATAAGAGTCGCATGCGTGATACATGATACTCTGCGCTCGTAAACTAATACTTGCTCAGTTTACGATTAAAAATTTATTACAAATCTTTGCTCAGTTTGCGGAACACTCGTAAACCACATTACTCGCAATCCAAGGTTCCACTGTACTCGTGTTTCTTGACCTCAGTGCAGCGTTTGACACCGTTGATCATCGCATTCTCCTTCAATGATTAGAAAAGGTAGTAGGAATTAAGGGAACAGCCCTCTCCTTGCTCAGATCCTATTTGACTGATAATTATCAGTTTGTAGATTTAAATGGTGACTATTCTGCCTGTTCTCAAGTGGAGTTTGGTGTTCCACAGTGTTCAGTTTTAGGCCCACTGCTTTTTTCTCTTCAAATGCTCCCTCTGGGCAAAATAATTTGCAAGCATAGTAATAGTTTAAGTGTTATGCTGATGACACACAGTTATACGTCTCAGCAAAACCAGATGAGAAAAAACAGCTTTCTAAAGTTGAGCAAACTATGCAGGACATAAGAGACTGGATGTTAATTAACTTCCTTCTGCTTAATCCTGATAAGACAGAAGTTCTAGTCATACTGTAGGACCACATGCAGCTTGAAACCTGCTTTATGATCACACTGTAATTTTAACTGGCCTTTCTGTTCCATTAAGTGCAACAGTTAAAGGTCCGTTGTGTGATTATAGATCCCATCCTTTCATTTGAAGCTCATGTAGACAATATTACCAGGATAGCATTCTTTCACCTCAGAAATATTGCCAAGATAAGGAATATATTGTCACTAAACGATGCATAAAAACTAGTTCATGCTTTTATCACATAGTTGGACTATTGTAATGCTTTGCTGTCAAGCTTCAGGTAGTCCAGAATGCAGCAGCAAGAGTCCTCACTAGTACCAAAAGATACAAGCACATCACCGCTATGTTATCTACACTGCATTGGCTCCCTGTGAAATTTTAAAATACTACTTTTGACGTATAAAGCATTAAATGCGCAGCCGCAGTATCTGAGTGAACTGCTAGTGTCTTATGATCCGCCACGCCTACTTCGATCAAAGGATGCAGGCTGCTTGTTAGTACCATATGTTATGTAAACTACAGCAGGGGCAGAGCTTTTTCTTTCAAAGCCCCAAAGTTATGAAATAGCCTTTCAATTAATGTTCATGACTCAGACATGTCCTCATCATCGACAAACCTGAGGGATCAATGAGAGTGAGGAGTACAGCATCTAAACATACCAGTTCATCATAATACTCTAGATCCATGGTTCCCCCTTTACCTAAGGCAAATCTATTTTCTAGCTATCAAATCTATTTTAAGGAAAATCTGTTTTGATTGGTCGCTTTACCTATCTGGGATCCCTCATTTATGTGTTTCTTTCTGGCTCTCCCTTTTAGTTATGCTGTCATAGTTAATCCTGCCACATTCTGCACTAAATATATAGTCACCTTATATATTGTCTGACTGTGACCATACCTAATCTCATCTCTCCTTCTCTTCTGCTCTCTCCTCTTCTCCTCTCTCTCCTCTCTTTGTATGCGCTGGGTGTGAGGAATGTGTGGAAGGCTGTTTGGCATTAATACAATAGAAGAAGCTGAATGCAGCACCGCACACACACAAGAAGAACCACAAAAAGACGTCAAATTAACAAATTTTTACAGTTAACAAAAAAATAAACGAGACAAGTAGTGTCAACAAACTATTTCCGGGAAACAGCAAAATGTTTAAAAAATCTCACATAAGCCAACAAGGAAATGAAAACCAGCAAAGAAAAAATACAAGATAAGGACACTGACAGTAGCTTGGGACAGAGAAATACAATGAACACAACGACACACTCATAAATAAACCAGACTATAAAACGTAACAGGGTGACTGAACCTCAACTGAAAACTTTAAAAGAGGTTGGAGTTGTTGGTGGGGTGGAGGGTCACAGGGTTTTTCATTAAAAAAATATATAAAATAAATAATTGTATACATTTTAAGACATTATGTGTGTGTATATATGAGTGAATGTGTGTGCATATATATTTATATTTGTATAAATTCGTGTAAAGTGAGTTTAAAACCTCAAAACCTCTCTCTCTTCCTCTAAACTGCCAGTGATCAAGACCCCCTCTGCCCTATGGACCTGTCTGACTCGTCTTGGTGGTTCTGGTTGGAGATCTCGTCCCATGTGGTCTGTCTGAGATGCGTGTGGTGACTGGGGATGGTTTCACTTTACCACTTTGGCCTCGACTGATGCTGATAGATGCTGCCTGAGGATGTGTGATTGCAGTTGCTCAATAGATCATGTCTGGAATTTCCTACAGTCTATCTGAGCCTCCAATAAGGAACTGAACTCCATATTAACTTAAACACATCACCTGATATACTGAACTTCCAGGCTCCTAACACACAGTATGAGTGCAGATCAATCCCTGCTATCCGTTATCACCCAGATGAGGATGGGTTCCCTGATGAGTCTGGTTCCTCTCAAGGTTTCTCCTTATTGCCATCTCAGAGTTTTTCCTTGCCAATGTCACCCTCGGCTCGCTCATCCAGGCTACCTTGTTTCAATATTCAGATGGTGGTGGTGGTGGTGGTGGTGGTGGTGGTGGTGGTGCAATGTTGCGGGGAATGGTTTCCTGGCAACTTAAAAAACATTGGACCAGTTAGTGAACATTTTTTAGATTAAATTAGATTCATCTTTATTGTCTTTGTGCAACGTCAATGAAATGCAGTTTCATGTCCACTGTGACAGGGTGAGGTGACTTACATAGTTATACAGGGTGAGGTGACTTATGCAGAGGGAAAGAGAAACAGATGTTTGGTAAGATATTATGTTGGTCCACCTAAAAAAAATATTCTCCAGCACATTCCAAAACTTTCAATAATGTTAAGGTCATGACACTGTGGTGGCTAGTTCATGTATTGAAATTATTCCTCACACTGTCAGAAACACCTTCAGTATTTGAACGTGACAAATTTTGGCATTGTTGTTCTGGAATATGCCAGTGGCATCATGGAAGAAAGAGAAAATCCCTTGATGCGATAACTTGACTGTTTATTATATTCAGGTCATCATCTTCCTTGTATTATTCCATAATATTGCTTATGTGACACCCACCAATAGGTTGTTACAAATGTTGAGTTAAGATTATACCTTGTTATACCTTTTTAACATGGTTTTACGTGCCAGGCTCTACATTATAATAGCCAATGACTATTATTCACCAAAGTGAGCGTTAGGTGAAACGTACCTGTAGCTTCTCAGACAGAGAACACAACAACAAAAAAAAACATATCCTGTCTCCACTTTTTCCTGTCTGAAACAGGTTAGTTAGTAGTCACAACATACTCAATGTATAAAAAAAATACAACAAGTTGCACAGTTTTTTTTTTAAGTTTACTCAATTTTTAGAAAGATTTGCTGGCCAAACAAAAGTGAATGCTGCTGTTTAGTTGACACTACTTGTACCCAATTCAAAATCTTAAGCTGACTCAACTTGTAATTCAACTTGTAGGTCAGCTCAAGCGGTATTGGTTGTGAGCTCTATTCATTATATTTCTCTAGGGTTGACTTTGCCCAGGTGGCACGGTGGTGTAGTGGTTAGCACTGTCGCCTTGCACCTCCAGGGTCTGGGTTCGATCCCCGGCCAGGCTCGATTCACGTCTCTGTGTGCATGGAGTTTGCATGTTCTCCCCGTGCTTGGTGGGTTTCCTCCGGGTACTCCGGTTTCCTCCCACAGTCCAAAGACATGTAGGTTAGGCTAATTGGTGTTTCCAAAATTGCCCGTAGTGTGTGAATGTGTGTGTGTCTGTGCCCTGCGATGGATTGGCACCCTGTCCAGGGTGTACCCTGCCATGTGCCCTATGTCTCCTGGGATAGGCTCCAGGCTCCCCGTGACCCTGAATACAGGATTAAGCTGTATAGATGATGAGTGAGTGACTTTGCCCAACTTTTCATCTACTTAAAAATATATGTTGTCTCCCATTGTAGCCCACTGAGGTAGTTGGTTGAAGTGATTGTTTTTCTATAAATAAATAAAAAGTTGAGCGAACAATACCCCACCAATTTAAATACAACATTATTTTAAAAAATGTTATTCTTACAAAACTAGACAAAATTAAATATGTATAAAATGTTATCTGTATAAAACAGGAGAACACTGGTTCTATTTTGCTTAAAGGTCAATAAAATACCTGGATAACACCAGATGCTTATCAGTCTCTTACTGATTCTTTTATTTTTATTTTTTTCACAGTGTGTCAATGTGACACAAGCTGAAACATGTTTTATTTAAATAAATAAAAATAAAGAGTCCACAAATGTCCATCTTCACTTCCCTGGTGCAGTTAGATAGCATCAGTCTGGGAGGGGGATGAGCTGGGAAAGGGTCTTAAATCACGTGACTGCATCTCAGAGAATGGACGTCTCAACTTGAAATAATGAGGAAATCATGTTTGCAAAAACAAAATATAAGTGTCAAATGAGGACAATATATGCCTGTTTAATAAAGACACAGAAATGTCTGATTGAACAGACACAACTAATGTCTCCTGTCTATATTTTTTCCTGTCTGAAACAGATCCAAAATAGGACACATAAGCTGTCTACAAGTCACTGCAGCATGAGGCCTGTAACACTAATATAAGAGAATTAAAAGAAATAAAAAATAAAAGGATCCCGGTAGTATGGTGAATGCATGTACAGTAGCTCATTTTCTTTTCGTCTGAAACCTGTGGAAGCCTTCAACAAACAACCCCCCCCCCCCCACACACACACACACACACACACACACACACGGTTTCCACAAATGCTTATTTCTCAGACGTTCAGAGTCACCAATAATAACCATGCTGTTTCTTTGTTTCTTTCTCCTCCCCAAACCCTCACAGGGCTTCAACATAGTTTTATCACTGCATCTCCATCCATTATACAGTCATCCACCTGATTCATGTTGTTAGTCTGCCTGCTGGTATCACAGAGGTTCCATCTTTTACCATGACTGTGAATTCTCAGTCTGTTTCCACAGTCAGGAGTCATTTAAAGGCCTTAGACTAATAGAAATACAGCTTTGTTGTCTCTACTCATGATATGTATTTTAGTTGTACTGCTCGAGTGGTGCATGACATCCCACTATTGGATGGCATTCCTATTATGCAATTCTACCATTGTATTCCCTCATCAGAATATGAAATAATAAAGGCACATATTAATCAACTGTTAGTGGTGCAGGTTATTTGAGAGAGCAGCAGCCCTTAAGCCTCCCCTATAGTCCTTGCTAAGATGACAGATTCTGACCTTGAAAGATGGTACCCTGCAGATGTTTATAGATTATCAACAGTTGAACGCCAAGACGAGGAAAGACAGGTTCTCTCATTGGGGAATCCCTTGATGCTATAACTGGTGCATGTTGGTTTTCCAAATTGGATTTGGCTAGAGGGTACAAACAAGTCCCTGTCGCTGGAAATGATCAGCCCAGGAATGCCTTCTGTACACCATTTGGATTGTTAGATTGGAACAATATGCCATTTGGCCTCCCAGCACCTTTCAGCAGCATAATTTGGGTAATCAGCAATGTCAGTCTTTGCTGACATTGACATTATTATGTTTTCATCAAATGTAGAACAGCATCTGCAGAGACTTGACGTGGTGTTGGGCCAACTTCAGCAGGAGGGTCTAAAGGTAAAGCTTTCCAAATGTATGTTTTTCCAATGGGAGGTGCAGTACTTTGGCAAGGGGGGAAATTGAGGTCAATAGCTTATGCCAGTCGAGGTCTCAAGCCCAATGAACCTAATACAAAAAATTGCAGTTCCATGAAAAAGGAGTTCTTGGCCCCAAAATAGGCCATGTCTATACTGACATTTGAACTCAGCTAAGCTCAACAACATTGGGCAGCTCAGCTTGTCTTATTTAATTTTGAGATTCAATATTAGGCAGGTAGGAGCAACTGAAAAACAGATGCTCGGTCATGCCAACTTCACCTACAGTAGTTTCACCAGTGGAGGCCATGGCCCCTGGTACCTCACGCTCCTTGTTATTGCAGCCTGTGCTGGTATTCCTCTGACAGAGGGAAGGTTTGGTAAAGAAGGGTGGTATTGGTGGTATATCAGGACTTGCAGAGGACAGCCTGAACCACATGCTAAATATTAATCACTTACAGTAGATCTTTTGGAAGATCTAGGGTTAGGGATAGGGTTACAATCAGCTGTTTTGTCTGTTATAGCAAGGAAAAACAGCTCCAAATGAATAATAACCTGAAGAGTTTAAGTGTCTTAGCATTGCAGCTGTTATTTCGGACTATACAATAATAGGGATAGTTTAGAAATGGAGCATTAAAATGTAATATTTGTAGGTGTTGCACTTGTCCTTGAGCAACATTTATACATTATAACAAGACATAATAAAATAATAACAAGAAAGAGCACTTTGTAACAATGTTGTAATGAGAGGCATAACTAGATTTACAGTTATGACTGAGCACTGATACAAACTCAAGCATGTAATTAAATACTCAGCACTAAACAAAAGACAAGTGCAAGTTGTTGATTAAAAGGTACACAAACAGGTTTTCAGGGTGGGAATTCATCAGACAATATTATGATACTGTATACATATTTTGAAATGTGTTTTATTTGTCAGTTAAATGAGAAGCAAATGAAATTGTAGTTTTCGTAATATGTGGTTCTGACAAGCAGCCTGCATCCTTTGATCAAATAGGCGTATCTAGCAATTGACTCAGGTGGAGCAAGAGCATTTAATGCTTTACAGGTCAAAAGTAGTATTTTAAAACTGATGCAAAATTTCACTAGAGCCAATGCAGATAAGGATGATGTGTTCATATCTTCTGGTTCTAGTGAGAACTCTGGCTGCTGCAATCTGGAGTAATAAAATTGACAATTTTTTATGCACCTAGTTGAATAACTAGACAGTAACGAGTTACAATAGTCCAACCTAGAGGCGATAAAAGCATGAAGGAACTGTTTAGACAATATATTCCTTATTTTGGCAATATTGATAAGAGGAAATAATGCTATCCTGGTAATATTACGTAAAGGAACTTTAAATTATAGATTGGAATCTATAATCACATCAGGTTAATTAACATCCAGTCTCTTATGTCCTTCACACAGTGCTCAACTGGCTTTTCTCATCTGGTTTTCCTGAGACATATACAGTAACTGTATCTTCATGATAACTAATACCATGCATATGAATTATGTTGCCCAGAGAAAGCATGTAAATAGAAAAAAGTAGTGGGACTAAAACCGAACCTTGCAGAACACCAAACTCCACTTGAGAACAGGCAGAATAGTTATTAAATGTACAAACTGATAGCAATCAGTCAAATAGGATCTGAGCCAAGAGAAGACAGTTCCCATAATTCCTACTAGCTTTTCTAATCTGTGAAGGAGAATACTATGATCACCGGTGTCAAAAGCTACCCTCAAGTAACACAAGCAAAGAGACACAACCCTGATCAGAGTCCAATAGGAGGTCTACGTTACTACTCACTCACTCATCATTTATACCGCTTAATCCTGTATTCAGGGTCGCGGGGGGCCTGAAGCTTATCCCAGGAGACTGCGGGCACAAGGTGGGGTACACGGCCGCTGCTCTCACTCAACCTGTGCGTCAGATCGTGCACACGCGCTGCAGCCTTCATCTCTCCGCACAGCCGCACTCACTCTGCTGTGCTCTGGCTCAACCTGCAGGTCCTCAGCTGCGTTTGCTCTGCTGGCCACCGCACGCGCTCTGTGCCACTTGTCCCTTAATCCCTGTCTATAGCCACTGCCAAGCCACGACACTAACCACTTCAGACAGCATCTCAAGTACTGTATCTTTGATTAAACTTCTCATTTTGCCTAACTTTCATATTTAAGGTCTTTTATATTGAATCCTATTTGTTGTGTCTGCTTCTGGGTCCGCCAAGCCTGTCTCACACGGACCAGCCGTGATAGAATAATTCGGCCACGACGGACCCAGCAGACTTGGGACAGCTCAGGACCGCTTTGGAGGCCCAGGGCACCCTCCTCGGCGCACACCAGGGGGAGATTCAGCAAGTCAACCAAAACCTTAAGCTTATGGCAAATACCCTCATGGCACTAACTTCTCGGATCGAACAGCTTCAGGTTACATCACCCCCACCTCCAGTTCGATCTCCACCACCGCCTATTCGAGAACCTCGCCTGCCACCCCCTCAGTTCTAAAGCGGAGAACCTGGCACCTGCCGATCTTTCCTTTCCCAATGCACATTTTCTCTCAAGCTCCAAACCTCAACATTCCCCATGGAACGTTCCAAGATAGCATATGTCATCACCCTCCTCTCTGGAAGGGCCCGTGACCAATTATCAAGCGTTCACAAAGGAGATGAGAAGAATCTTTGACCTCTCAGGCCGAGAGGCGGCGGGGCAGATGTTGAGACTCCGCCAAGGAACACGTTCAGCATATGCATATGCCATTGAGTTCCGCACCCTGGCGGCTTCTTGTGGATGGAACGATTGTGCCATGTATGATGTGTTTTTTCACGGACTGAGTGAGGTCGTCAAGGATGAGTTGGTCTCTCAGGAGCACCCTGAGGACCTAGATGGACTCATGGATCGAGCCGGCCGCATCGACGCGGCCTCCGAGCTAGGCGTCGTGAACACGCACAACCCCTGGTGAGAGCCGGACCAATCACCCCCCCACAAACCACAGATCCCCCTGCGGAACCTATGCAGGTTGACCGGACCCGAATCTCTCCCGAGGAGCACCAACGTCGGCGGGATAAAAAGGCCTGCTTCTACTGCGGCCAAGTAGAATATTTCCGTCTTCAGTGCCCGTTAAAAAAAAGTAGGCCCCCCCCAATGAAACTGGGAGTCTTGGAGGGCCGTTAACAAGAAAACCTCTCAGGTAAACGTTCCTTCCTACCTATCATGATCATCTGGAACAACCAAGCCCAACCACTCAAGGCTCTCATTGGCTCTGGATCCGAACAAAACCTGATCTGTGGCATTACAACAAGGGAGCTGGGAATCCCTCGTCTGCCCCTAGAAACCCCTTGTCTGTCCAGGCCCTTGATGGAAGCTCCCTACCTCTCATTACTCATCGCACACCCCTTGTCATCCTTAGAACCTCAGGTAACCACGTAGAGACCATCTCCTTCTTCATCATGAAAAGCTCTCATGCTCCAGTCATTCTTGGGAATCCATGGCTGGTCAGACACAATCCCAACGTTGATTGGGCCAAGAACACCATTCTTGATTGGAGCCCTGCATGACTGTCTTCCTGCCTTCACTCTGCTATAGCTCATTCACCACCCTCTGTTGTTAATGAGAAAGCTCCGGATCTGTCCAATGTCCCGACCAAGTATAGCGACCTCCAGCTAGTATTCAGTAAGTCACGCGCCCTCTCTCTGCCACCCCACAGACCCTACGACTGCTCCATCGATCTCCTCCCAGGCACTGCCCCCCCAAGGGGACATTTATAATCCCTTTTGGCCCCAGAGAGGGAGGCTATGAATAAGTACATCACTGAGTCACTGGCTGCAGGGATCATCCACCCTTCCTCCACCACGGCGGGGACTGGTTTCTTTTTCATGGCCAAGAAGGATAAGTCCCTTTTTCCCTGCATCGATTACAGGGGGCTAAATGCTATTATTATCAAGAACCAGTATCCCCTGCCTCTCATGTCTACAGCTTTGAAACTCTTGCAAGGAGCATGTCTTTTCACCAAGCTGGACTTGCGTGATGCATACCATCTAGTGAGAAGGGGATGAGTGGAAGACCGCCTTTAATACCCTGACAGGCCACTACGAGTATCTGGTGGTCCCCTTCGGGCTGACCAATGCTTCTGCGGTGTTTCAAGCCCTGGTCAAAGACGTCCTGAGAGACCTCCTGAACATCTCTGTCTTTGTCTATCTAGATGACATTTTAATCTGTTCTCACTCCCTGAAGGAGCACAGGGTGCATGTCCGACAGGTCTTGCAAAGACTCCTTGAGAACAAGCTTTATGTCAAGGCAGAGAAATGTGAATTTCACAAACACTCTGTGTCATTCCTGGGATTTATTATCTACCCTTCCAGTCTACAAATGGAGCCATCTAAATTAACTGCCGTCACAGAATGGCCCACTCCTACCTTAAGACGGGACCTTCAACAATTCTTGGGGTTTGCTAATTTTTACAGGTGCTTTGTCAGAAATTATAGTTCTGTAGCAGCCCCTCTCACTGCTCTAACCTCCACAAAGATCCCCTTCTCCTGGAGCAAGCAGGCTGAGGATGCGTTCACTGACCTGAAGCACAGGTTCACTTCCGCACCCATACTAATTATCCTAGGCCCTACCCGTCAGTTCGTAGTGGAGGTGGACGCCTCCGAGTCAGGGGTCGGAGCCATCTTGTCCCAAACATCCCCCAAGGACAGTAAATTACACCCCTGCTCCTGCAAAGAGGAACTACGACATAGGAGATCGAGAGCTGTTGGCAGTAAAACTAGCACTGGAAGAGTGGAGAAATTGGCTGGAGGGAACTGCTGCTCTGTTCTTAGTCTGGACTGACCATAAGAACCTGGAGTACCTCAGATCAGCCAAGCGGCTCAACGCCCGTCAGGCCAGGTGGAGCCTTTTTTTCTCCCGTTTTTAACTTCATGCTCTTGTATCGAATTGGATGTCACCCGAGGAGAGCCCGCACCCTTTCCCTCCTTCAGCAACGGTTCTGGTGGCCATCTATGAAGACCGATGTTCAGGGGTTTGTGACAGCATGTGACACTTGCGTTCGGAACAAGTCGACCAACAAACCTCCGGCTGGCTTCCTGAATCCCATCCCAGCTCCTCGCTGGCCTTGATCTCATATCGCTCTGGATTTCGTTACCCGTCTCCCCAATTCTGATGGCAATACATGTATACTGTCCATAGTGGATCGTTTCTCCAAGTCTGCCCATTTCGCTCCCTTGCCGAAGCTCCCGTCAGCCAAGGAAACGGCAGAGTTGATGATTCTCCACGCCTTCTGTCTGCATGGTCTCCTCTCCGACATCGTCTCCGACCACGGCCCCCAGTTCTCACCAGAGTTCTGGAGGGCATTTTGCAAGCTAATCTGAGCAACACCCAGTCTATCCTCTGGTTATCACCCTCAGTCAAATGGGCAGACGGAGAGATTGAACCAGGAACTGGAAAAGACCCTAAGGTGTATGGCCTCTCATGATGCAACTACCTGAAGCAGGACACTCCCCTGGATCGAGTACGCACACAACTCTCTACCGACCTCCGCCACAGGCCTCTCTCCCTTCCAATGATGCTTGGGCTATCAGCCACCACAGCCTTCCTCTCGATCACATGGCCGCTGCTCTCTCTCAACCAGCGCGCTGGATCATGCATGCGCGCTGCAGCCCTCATCTCTCCACACAGCCGTGCTCACTCTGCTGCTGCTCTGGCTCAACCTGCGGGTCCTCAGCCTCGTTTGCTCTGCTGGCCACCACACGCGCTCTCTGCCACTCATCCCTTAATCCCTGTCTATACCCACTGCCAAGTCACGGCACTACCCACTTCAGACAGCATCTCAAGCATCTCATATTTTGTATTAAAGTCTATTATATTGAATCCTATTTGTTGTGAAACAGCATTATGGAGGCACCCAGCAGCTCCATTCCAATGCTTTTGTCATGGTGTCCAAGCCCAGTGGTAGTCTGTGGCCTATGATTGTAGCAATGACTTCAGGAACCTGAACCAGGTATGAAGGGTTTAACAGCTCCTCCCTCCCATGTGTGAATCATCTGATAAACATGCCGTGGAAAGCTTTGTTCATTCATACCTTAGACCTCACAAAGGAGTGCAAGTTGCCCACACCCCAGATACCCACCAATTCTACATTTAGTACACCACCAGCCACTGGCAGTACTGGGTTCTCCCCTTTGACCTGGAGCTCCAGCAACGTTTCAATCCTCAATGGACATTATTCTCCAACCTCATCATGTCACATTTTAGTGAAGTTATCATATTTGTGCACCCTACATCTTTGCAAACCTACTTTGTAGTTACTTATAGCAAACAGACACATCTACAATAAACATTAACTGCACTGCTCTAAGTATATAACCATCCAGTAATGCTGTAGGTTACATAATAATTAACTGTTTATTAGTATGTTATTACTATTTGTTTAGGTGAAATTACTAAATATTAAGATAATTGATACTGTATAATTAAATTAAAATGTTTTGCGGTTAAACAAGTGTTAAAATTGTGTTTAACATAAAACTCATCAGACCAGTCAGTGAACATTCTCACAGAGAGTGGGAGGAAGTTCATTCCAAGAAAATCACAGTGATCACAAAGTGTTGATCTCTCTCTCCCTCTCTCTACTTCACTATCTCTGTTGCTGTCTGTCTTTCTTTCTGTCGGTCTGTCTCATTTGCTTGCTTTGAGTGTGTGAGAACAGGAAAATGGCTGACGGCAGTATTTCAGTAGATCAGGAACAGTTCATCTGTCCAGTGTGTCTGGATATTCTAAAGGAACCAGTGGCTCTCCCCTGTGGTCACAGTTTCTGTAAGGTGTGTATTAATGACTGCTGGGATCAGGAGGATCAGAGTGGAGTTTACTGCTGTCCTCAGTGCAGAGACACTTTCACCCCAAGGCCTGTTCTACGCAGAAACAACATGCTGGATGAAGTGGTGGAGAAACTGAAGAAGAAGACTGAAGTCCAAGCTGCTTCCCCTGCAGACTCTGACACTGGACCAGAAGATGTGGAGTGTGATTTTTTCACGGGAAAAAAACACAAAGCCGTCAAGTCTTGTCTAATGTGTCTAGCCTTCTTTTGTGAAACGCATCTGAAAGCTCACTATGAAATTCATGGAGTGAAAAAACAGAAGGTAATTGAAGCTACAAAAAATCTGCAAGAAAAATTCTGCTCTGAGCATGATAAAGTGATGGAGATCTACTGTTGGACTGATAAAAGATTCATCTGTTGTTTGTGTTTAATGGATGAACACAAAGGTCATGAAACGGTCTCTGTTGCATCAGTAAGAGCTGAACAACAGGTGAGAATTCACAATGTTTCTTATCTAGAATTGGCTGGTTATTCACTTATGACAGAGAGAAAGCTTCAGTCCAGTCTGGTGATTTTACAACTTTAACACACCTTTAAGAAATCATTGATTTTTTTTAAATCAAGTATCCTTACTGAACCCCAGTCATCCATCGATAAACGATAATCTATACCCTTATTTATTTTTAGTCATGAAATCTATCAAAATACATGTTTTGGTAGTTTGCCATGAAACTAATCAGACCAGTTAGTGAACATTTTTGTACCCATCTGTGACAGGGTGAGGCAACATGCATAGTTTCGCAGAGAAATTTTCACCCACTGAACTCATAACCTTGTAAAAATGTAAACAATGAAATGTACTAAAATTATCCTCAGAGTGAGTTAAAGGAGGAGCAGATGAAATCCCAGCAGAGAATCCAGGAGAAGCAGCAGAAGGTGCAGGAGCTGAAACAGGCTGTGAACACTATAAAGGTGAGCAGTGAGCAGAGACAGAGCTGCTCCTAGAAACACACACAACATGGACAACATGGAGACATTTAGAGTCGCAGTAAGAGAGGGAATGATAGATGAGCTTTACATCTTGTGTGTGTGTCCTAACAGCTGAGTGCACAGACAACATTTGAGGATAGTCAACGGATCTTCACTGAGCTTTACTCCGAGGTGACGGAGCTGATCAGAGCTCAGGAGAAGTCTGAACTGAATCAAGCTGAACAACTGCAAGAACAATTGGAGCAGGAGATTGCTGATCTTCAAAGGAGAGTCACGAAGCTGGATCAGCTTTCCCACACACATGATCATATCCAGTTCATCCAGGAAATAAAGGTACACTATATGTTTAACAAAACTGTAAAAACTGTATATAGTTGTAATGGAGGAGCTCTCTGAAAAAGTGAGGCTTTAACCATTCAGGAATTACAGCCCACCCACACACACTCAATGTCTAATCAAGCAGATAAAAGACTTGGAGTGTTACATTTACTATACATTTAGTGTTCACTCAAACTTTCAAGAGGTCCAAAGAGGTGTCTGTGAAAGTGAAGGAGGCCGTGAATAGGCTGAAAAGCAAAAAAAAACATCAGAGAGTGGCATTATCTGCTGAGCTCAGCAATAGCAACAACTGACCTGAGGAGCTGATTGGCCGAGCTCTCTCAGAGGGGAGGGACGAGAGGTACTTAGTGCTCTCACATTAATCACGGCTCTACAGCCAGTCAGGGGCGTCTGTGAGCTCACGCAACGGAGGGAGCGGATAGCGCCGTCCTCCGAGTGTGTTACTCCGCCCCCAACGGTGCGCGAGCGAGCGGTTTGAAAAGATGCGGTCGGCTGGCGTCACCTGGTTCGGAGGAAACACGTGATAGTCTTCGGCCCTCCCGGCTGAGTGGTAGTAGTAGCCTTAATGTGGGAGCCCCCTAGTGACGGGGAGGAATTGGACACGACAAAATTAGGGAGAAAAACAGGGTAAACAAAAAAAAAAAGAAAAAAGAAATGGCTTTATGAAATAAATACAGACATTTTGAAACAAGGTGCAAACCACTAGAAATGCTCAAAGGTCTGATTAGACTATACTTTGCCAGATTCTTCAGACTGATGAAACCAAAAGTAACTTGTACCAGAATTATTTTTATTGAAAATTATGGTGGAAAGCAAAGCAACAGTTTATGATGCAAAGCATACCACATTATCTGTCAAACATGGGGGAGACAGTGTTATGTCATACGCATGTGGAACCAGGTCACTGGTGTTTATTGATGGCCTGAGTGCCAGGGTGTACCAGGGTGAATTCTGTAGTGTAAGGCTATACTGTCTGTTTAGACTTAGCCCGAATTCTGCAAAACTGATAGGATGCCGCTTAACAGATGGATAATGACTCAAAACATACAGTGAAAGCTGTCCAAAGCAACGAAATTGGATCTTTGTCACTGGCCAATCACCTGATGTCAAACGAACTTTTGGTCATATCCATGGGTTCCAGACTTCTGGCAGTCTGGACGTATTGAAGCAAATCCTTATGTTTGTAATTATGTATGTTGGTCGATCATTTATGCTGGGGTGTGTGGATGAACATGGCTATAATTCCAGAATGGCGGGGCTTTTCCCCATAAATACTAAGGATGGAAATCAAAAGTGTCCACCCAATAAGATTTTATCTGGACATCTTATCTTGTCTTTCTATTGCAATCCTGTCGTCATCACTGCAAATCATGATTCGGTATTACACTTTTTCAGTTTTTGCTACAATTCTAAACAAACTTGGTAAACAAGTTGCTTCCAACACACTGAATCCTGTGCTGCCAATGTATGAATAGTTTACCACAAAAGGCACCATTTAAATTTAAAATGAATTTAAACATAAATGTTTCCACTTCAAATCCTTCTTGTAAAATTCTATATATAAACTGCACAATAATTGTAGATGTAATTTGTTCACCTAATTTTATGCCTAATTGTTGTACGCAGGCTTCAGTCTCTGACCACAAAACTGCTAAACCATCTTGTGAGTCTAATCTCTCGGAGGACTCACGCAGAATTGCTCTGAATCATCAACTCTCATTTGATGGAGTGAGGAAATCTCTTTCAGGGCTGGAAAAGAGACTCGAGGAATTCTCCCAGGAGGAGTTCATAGAAATCCCTGGAATTGGTAAGTGGAGCTGTTCGCTGCTGGAGTGAGGGAAGCCTGCACTCGCTCAGTCATGTTGAGTGTGTCAATCTTTGTTCTTGAGCACCAAATCACTGCAGACTTAAGAGTTTTTATCACTCGCCTGATTGAACTGCTGATGCGGAGGAGTTTGTGTTAAAGCTGAGACTATCTGTGATCTGGTGCTTCAAGATTCAAGTGTGCCGCACAAATAATGATTTACAGAAATGTTTCATTTTATGGGTGTAACCAATCGTTTTTCTCTCTACAGTCAAGAACAATCCGATCTTATTCTCAGAGTCCAAGAGCAAAGACACGGTTCTGAAATGTAATACCCCAAGCGCACACACAACCATATAAATATATCCTGTGATCAATACTGTATCTAACAATGACATTTCTCATGTGTTTAGATTTCTGTCATCTGACTCTGGATCCCAACACAGTAAATTCTAACCTCATTCTGTCTGAGAAGAACAGAGCGGTGACGTACAGTGAGAGAGAGCAGACGTACCCTGATCATCCAGAGAGGTTTGACTTCAGGCAGGTGTTGTGTAAGGAGAGTGTGTGTGGTCGCTGTTACTGGGAGGTGGAGTGGAGCGGTGATGGGGGTGTGTTCATATCCGTCTCATATAAAAACATCAGCAGGAAAGGACGGGGTAACAAATGTTTGTTTGGACACAACAAACTGTCCTGGAGTCTGCGGTGTTCTTCTTCTTCTCTCTGTTTCTGTCATAACAACGTTAAGACTAATCTCAGAGCTCCGTCGTCCTCCAGAATAGGAGTGTATGTGGATCACAGTGCAGGAACTCTGTCCTTCTACAGCGTCTCTGACACCATGAAGCTCCTCCACAGAGTCCACACCACATTCACTCAGCCTCTGTACGCCGGGTTCTGGCTCTACTCGAATGTTTTGTGCGAAACAGCGCCAACTGTGAGGTTGTGTGCACCTGAAAAATAGAGTCCGTGGTGTTTTATGTTCAGTGATTTATCTAACATGCACATTGTCTATGTAATGCTATGCTACGCTAATACTCAATTGCACAAAAAATGACCAGAAATGATCGAATCATTAATATTGGAATGGTAGAACCGGAATGTATTGACAGTAACACAAAAAAGCTCTACTGATTTCTGAAATGAATGCATCAAAGTATCTAAACTGTCTGTAAAGTCTGTATTTATTGTTATTTTTAATCTGAAAATATAATCATTTGTAATATAGTAATATCACGTTAGTAAAAATTTCGATCCTTAAAATATTTAAACACAGCGAAACATGGGTTGTTTTCATGTGACATGTGGCCTTTCCAATGTGGTGTTTTCATTTCATATCAAAGAGTGTGTGCAAAGAGCGCCTAAGTCATAGTGTGTGAAAGAAACTGTAAACGTGCCAATCTGTGGAATATATGGATGTTATGCACTGATTATCTTTTATCCTGATTAACACCATAGATAATGTGGATAAAGCTCATGTTATTTTATTTATTTATTTTTTGTGTGTGTGGTGGGGGGGGTATTATTATTATATTATTATTATTATTATTATTATTATTATTATTATTATTACAATATTGCATTGTGGGTGCTTGTGGGTTTAGGTTGCAGCTATCAGCAAAACAATTCATATAAATGATGGTGAGTTGTTTTGTTATTATTATTATTATTATTATTATTATTATTATTATTATTATTATTATTATTATTATATTTACACACTGTTCAATTGCACTTATATATCTTCATTCAGTTATAGCCCTAATTTAAACGACAGTATGTGCCCTCAGGACTGAGTTTGGTGTGAGCTGTGATTTCGTGAGCAGCCCCTGTACTGTTTATAAAATATTAAAGACGATTGTTCGCATTGACATCATGCATGAATCCCTGACTTTAAAATTTTTAAAGTGAAATTTTAAACTGTCTTGAACAGAATTTAGTTACCTGTTGTAATGAGTTGTCAGTACTTAGGGTTTTTAAGATGGAGGCAGTTGCAGTGCTGGTGGCAGAATGGTGCTTATATAGAAAAACAGGGGAATATTTCCAAAATTCACATCAGAATCTGAAGTAAAAAAGCTACAAATGGGGCGTCGGCCAACATACCTCAAAGCAGTTACACTGATCAGCCATAGCAAAATGACCACAGACCTAATATTGAGTTCGTCCCCCCTTTTGCCACCATAACAGTGATGCACTGTGTGTTCTGTCAACCAGCATTAGCCTTTTCATCAGTTCATCTATTCAATTCAATTCAATTTTATTTTGTATAGAGCTTTTAACCATTGTCATTGTCACAAAGCAGCTTTACACAATTAAAATAATTATTTAAGTTTGAATGAAATGTGAATGTGTATGAATCAAAATTATAAGATCGTCCCTGATGAGCGAGCCGAGGACAACGGTGACAGTGGCAAGGAAAAACTCCCTGAGATGGCAATAGGAAGAAACCTTAAGAGGAACCGGACTCAACAGGGACCCCATCCTCATCCGGGTGATAACGGAGAACAGGAATTGATCTGCAGTCATACTGTGTGTTAGGAGGCTGGATCTAGCACTTCTATTGGATCAGACTACACGGGCCAGCCTTCACTCCCCATGTGCATCGGTAAAATTGGCAACCCATGACTCTGTCGCCAGCTTACTGTTTTTTTTTTTCTTCATTGGTATGTCCTGACCACTACAGAACATCCACAACAGTTGCAGTGTTGCATTTGCTCTGACCCAGTCCTCTAGCCATCATAATCTGGTTTCTGTTAAAGTCACTCAAACCCTTACGCTTGGCCCTTTTTTTCCTGCTTCCTACACATCAACTTCATGAAAAAAAAGTTTACTTGCTGCCTAATATATCCCACCCACAGGAAGGGATCCAAGGCTCACTGATACACATGAGAAGTGAAGGCTGGCACGTGTGGTCAAAATCAGGAAGTGGTTAATGCTGGTTCCAATAGAAAAAGTCAGAACACAAAGTGCATCATGTAATATCATGTTGGTGATCATAATGTTATGGCTGATCTGTGTGTTACCCCATACTACACTAGAAATGAATGAATCTGACATTGAAAAAGCTGTCAACCAAACAGGGCAGGGCTGGGAAACTTCAAAAATAAAAACCAAAAACATATGTTAATAAAACAACAGCTAAAACACTGCAACTAATGAGACAAAACGAATAACTTAAACAGGGTACCTATTTAGCAGAACACAAAACAGAGGAATTTTTTTAAGCGTTTGAATGAAGGTGCCATCTAGTGGTCTGAGAGGAAATTGTCTATGATGAACATCAAACATGAAACCTACATAGATTTGAAGCTCTAATCTTCAGCAAATTTCTTTAGCAAATTAACATAAGTCGTAGCACTCCCTTAAAAACTAACTATTTATACATAACCACTGATATTCATATATTACGTCAATATAACACCATTGTAATGAAGTAATAAATTGATACAACAAACTAAGCACAAAACATTCCGTCTACCCCATTATTCCTTTCATTATATTCCATCTGTCTTTAATGTGATGTCATCCAAGACAGTCATCTTATTGTCATTAACAAGATGCAATAAAGCTGTTATTTATTATTCGATTAGCTGTGTGAAACCTGGAATCCGACACTGACGTAGGAACTCAACACCGACCACACAGCTCAGGAAGAAACGATCATATGATCTCTGTCGCTCCTCCTCCTTGTCGAACATTTCACTCCTCCCTTTCTCTCTCCTTCACAGAAACACACGCTCAGGAAAATGGCCGAGGCCAGTATTGCAGTAGATCAGCTTTCAGTGGATCTGTTCATCTGTGCAGTGTGTCTGGATCTCCTGAAGGATCCGGTGACTCTCCCCTGTGGTCACAGTTTCTGTAAGGTGTGTATTAATGGCTGCTGGGATCAGGAGGATCAGAGTGGAGTTTATAGCTGTCCTCAGTGCAGAGACACTTTCACTCCAAGGCCTGTTCTACGCAGAAACAACATGCTGGCTGAAGTGGTGGAGAAACTGAAGAAGAAGAAGAAAAGAAAAAAGAAAAAGAAGACAAAGAAGACTGAAGTCCAAGCTGCTTCTCCTGCTCACTGTTACGCTGGACCTGGAGATGTGGAGTGTGATTTCTGCACCGGGAGAAAACACAAAGCCGTCAAGTCCTGTCTGATGTGTCTGGCCTCCTTTTGTGAAACTCATCTGAAACCTCATCTGGAAATTCCTGGATTGAAAAAGCACAGTTTAGTGGAAGCTTCTGGAAATCTAGAAGAGAAGATCTGCTCTGAGCATGATAGAGTGCTGGAGATCTACTGTCGTACTGACCGACGCTTCATCTGTTATCTGTGTGTGACGGATGAACACAGAAGCCACGACACTGTCTCAGTTAAAGCTTACAGAGCAGAAAAACAGGTGGGAAATGCAAGTCTAATCTTTTCATAGTCATTTTATACAATTTATATTTCTATTCTCAAATAGGTTGACTTGGTTAATCATCAGGTTCTTAGTCTTTAATTGACTGGTGAGTATGTAAGTGAGTAGTTCTCAGTTAAAGTTCTCACTTTTGTAATTGTAATAATAATAACGGTGAAACCAGTTAAAGTTAAAATGTTTTATAATGTACTGTTTATACTTGGGCGGCACGGTGGTGTAGTGGTTAGCAGTGTAGTGTAGTGGTGTCGCCTTGCACCGCCAGGGTCCGGGTTCGATCCCCAGCCAGGCTCGATTCCCGTCTCTGTGTGCATGGAGTTTGCATGTTCTCCCCGTGCTTGGTGGGTTTCCTCCGGGTTCTCCGGTTTCCTCCCACAGTCCAAAGACATGTAGATTAGTTTAATTGGCGTTCCCAAATTGCCCGTAGTGTGTGAATGAGTGAGTGTGTGTGTCTGTGCCCTGCGATGGATTGGCACCCTGTCCAGGCTGTACCCTGCCATGTGCCCCAAGTCTCCTGGGATAGACTCCAGGCCCCCGTGACCCTGAATACAGGATTAAGCGTATAGATGATGAGACTGGTTTCACCACCATGGCTGTGATGTCATCAGAAGTCAACGACCATGATATACCTGAGAGAGTCAGCTGACTTTTTATCTATTTTTATGGAATCGTCTGGTCAATCATAGACCTAAAATACGAGAGCTCTTCACAGTCAAACTATAAAATCCCCCCAAACCAGCGTTTCACACTTTAACAAAGTGCGTCATAGAACTCGAGTAAACTTTCGCCTTTATCTCCAGTTAATAATTACCAGCTTATAATCTCCTAATGCATATATAATGAAAAAATGTATTTGTCCTCAGAGCGAGTTAAAGGAGGAGCAGATGAAATCCCAGCAGAGAATCCAGGAGAAGCAGAAGAAGGTGCAGGAGCTGAAAGAGGCTGTGAACACTATAAAGGTGAGCAGTGAGCAGAGACAGAGCTGCTCCTAGAAACACACACAACATGGACAACATGGAGACATTTAGAGTCGGGAATGATAGATGAGCTTTACATCCTATGTGTGTGTGTGTGTGTGTGTGTGTGTGTGTGTGTGTGTGTGTGTGTGTGTGTGTGTGTGTGTGTGTGTGTGTGTGTCCTAATAGCTGAATACAGAGACGGCAGTGGAGGACATTGAGAGGACCTATAATGAGCTGATCAGCTCCATGGAGAAAAGGCGTTTGGAGGTGACGGAGCTGATCAGATCTATGGAGAAGGTTAGACTTATTGAACCTGAACGACTGCTGGAGCAGCTGGAGCAGGAGATTGCTGCTCTTCAGAGGAGACTCACTGAGCTGGAGCAGCTTTCACACACACACGATCACATCCAGTTCCTCAAGCAAATAAAGGTATACTACATTCCCATTCCCAGGTGAAATATATACAGTAGGTTATGGTTCTGTTGTAATATTTTACATGAGATCACTTATGTTTCTATGTAAAAGCTTTAAAACAATTGTACTGGTCATTTTCTTCTCCTAATTCCGTGCCTATGTAATTGCAGGATTTCGTCCCTGGACATCACACACCGCAAACCGCAAGCCCTAATGTTCAGTTTAATCACTATAAGGACATGACCAGTGTTTTGGGTGAAGATTTTTTCTTATTTAATGTAAGGAGGAAACCTCTTGCTAATCTGAAAGTGAGACATGAGGAATTGTGCCAGGAGACATTCATTAAAATCTCTCAAAATGGTGAGTGGAGCTGTTCCTGCTGGAGCGAGGGAAGCCTTTACCTGCTCAGTGACGAGTGGTGTAGAAGAGTTTAGAGTTTTTCACACTCGCCTAAGTCTAGTATCGATGATGACTACTGATGTGACTAAACCTGCACTGAAGCTGAGAAGCTCCGCACTCAGGTGCTTCAGGACTGAAGACTGATGCATTAAATGCATCTCTTCTGCACACATTTCACACATATTATATTTCTGTCTCCACAGTTGGAAAATTTTCCTTTTTCCCCTCAGACCCTCAGACCAGAGATGAGTTCCTGAAATGTACGTCTACCACAAACCTACACACACGTACACACACATATAATGCATGTATACGTGTGCATGCACACACATGGTGTCTCTCCCTCCACATAAACATCTGCTGTGATTAATATCTACTAATATTCATTTTTCACTTATAACTTTCTTTTTTCCTTTTTTTTTTTATCTATTTTTATTTCATTCCCTGCTTAGATTTCTGTGATCTGACTTTGGATCCCAACACAGCGCATTACAACCTCATTCTATCTGAGAAAAACAAAGTGGTGACACTCAGTAAGATACAGCAGCTGTACTCCGATCATCCAGAGAGATTCGACTACTATGAGCAGGTGTTGAGCAGGGAGAGTGTGTGTGGACGCTGTTACTGGGAGGTGGAGATTCGTGGTACGGGAGACGTGCATATATCAGTCTCATATAAAGACATCATCAGGAAAGGGAAAGGTGCCGATCGTGCATTCGGAGGCAACAAGCAGTCTTGGACTTTGCGGTATTGTCCTTCTATTTGTTCTTTCTATCACAACAGCATTAGGACTGATCTCAGAGCTCCATCATCCTCCAGAATAGGAGTGTATGTGGATCACAGTGCAGGAACTCTGTCCTTCTACAGCGTCTCTGACACCATGATGCTCCTGCACAGAGCCCACACCACGTTCACTCAGCCTCTGTACGCCGGGTTTAGGTTGTACTGGAATATTTACTCTGGAATAGAACCAGCTATGATTTTGTGTGACCCGAAAAAATGAAGTCCGTAGTGTGGTGTAGTCAGTTATTCGTCATATGATTAACCATGAAAATAGATGGAACGACATTCCTTTAAACAAGTCATTAAAAATGATTCCATGCACTCTTTTTTTTATTGATCCCCAACTGTGGAAAACATGTTAATGCTTAAATTATAAATAAAAAAAATGGAAATGTATTGAATATATTGGCAATGATATACAGTTCTGTACAAAAGACTTTACTGCGTCAGTACAAATACATTTCTGGTTTTCAAACACCATTATTCCACCACCAAATGTAAAGTTTCACATATTATATAAGCAACCACTTTTTAGACGGATGAATCAAATAGCAGCTGCCGTGTTCTGCATGCAAAATGAAGCAGGTGCAACGGTCAAAGTCTGCAGAAGAATTTCGAACATGGTAGAACATGTTAGTTTTGTACTATGTATAGTCAATTGTGTCGGTATCAAGTACCTAAACAATGTTTGTTGGACTTATGAACAAACTGGATTTACAAACGAGCTCTCGGAACAGAACTCGTTCTTATGTTGGGGACTCACTGTACTAACACTATAATAATTTGTCCTGATTTACAGACATATATATGACAAATAAAATCGTAAACCCTTAAAAATGGCTGCGCTGTTATGAACTGCACTGTTGTGTTGTGCCTACGTGTACAGGTTGCATTTACATCAGTAAAATCGACCCATAGAAAAGATGATGATTGTTGATGCTGCTGTTTAATTGCAAGAAGAAATTTACATTAAGTTATATCCCTAATCGAAAGTATGTGCACTCAGGTCTATTTTTGTTGACTGAGCGGACAGCGGCCGTTAGTTTACTGTATTTTCTGCAGTTGCAAAACCAAAAGGTGTAAGTATACCAAAGGAAGCTCAGAGGCTCATAACCAGATTTCTTTGAGCACGAGTGCTGAGACGATTGAGCCTGTCCAAGTTAACAAAGTTAACATTTCTACCCACCTTCACTTCTCAAATAAGTCACATAAGAACAGTCGGCATCTTTATTTTACATACAATGTGCAACAATGTGTTAGTCACATTATGTCATATGAATATATATATATAAATTGTGTTTATTACACCATTTCATTTAAAATCATTATCATAGAATACAGACAAGGGTATGTGGTGTTGCTGATGTCATTTGAAGTTTATGTGCTATTTGTTTAAATAATGATTATTAAAAATAAGGACAAAGACATGTGGTGTTACTGCTCATTCCGTGTCCACAGATCAGACTGACGGTGCGCCAATGAAGCGAGGACGTTTTACGCAGCCTGGAGTTGATCGCTGCTATAATCTCTACGCTCCACCAGATGTCGCTGTTTACTGATTCGCACAAAACCTCGACACTTTACTAGACACAAAGACTGAGAGGTGTCGCACACTTGACTTCACCTGCCTGACACCGTTGGTCTGTTCACATTTGTAATTCAGTTTTTTTTTTTTGTTTGTTTGTTTTTGGTTCGCACCGATGCGTGAAATGATACATTCGTTTTGGTTTGCTTGTATGTAAGTATTTTCAACATTGGACCAAAATGCAAAACAGAAGATGTGTGGGTTATATACGGGGGTGTCGTTACCAGCTGAGAAAATATATAAAGAAAACAATATACAGTAAATAAATGAAATCCAAGCAGTGATCTTTAATTATCGAGATCTTTTCAGACGCACTCTTGTCACTGAACAACAGCCTGGTTGAGCTATTGTGTGGATCCCTTTGCTTTTGGTGCGCTGTGCATAGTGAATGTCCTTGAATTTAAAATCCATAAATAAAAAAGTTACACTTATTTTATTGTTTTATCCAAAGATTTTGTAGTCAGGTGATTTGTTCATAAATTTGTGTTGATCATGAAACTAATCAGACCAGTCAGTGAACATTTACACACTGGGTGAAGCAGGAAGTTAATATCAGAAAAAGAATCTGATCACTGAGTGCTGCTCGCTCTCTGTCTCCAGCTCACTTGTTTTCTTCTTTCAGTGTATGAATACAGGAAAATGGCGGAGGCCAGTTTTTCAGTAGATCAGGACCAGTTCATCTGTCCAGTGTGTCTGGACCATCTGAAGGATCCGGTGGCTGTTCCCTGTGGACACTGTTTCTGTAAGGTGTGTATTAATGACTGCTGATCTCAAGACGATCAGAAGGGCGTCTACAGCTGTCCTTGGTGCGGAGACACTTTCACCCCGAGGCCTGTTCTATGCAAAATCAGCATGCTGAAGAAGACTGAAGTCCAAGCTGCTTCTCCTGCTCACTGTTACGCTGGACCTGGAGATGTGGAGTGTGATTTCTGCACCGGGAGAAAACACAAAGCCGTCAAGTCCTGTCTGGTGTGTCTGGCCTCCTTTTGCGAAACTCATCTGAAACCTCATCTGGAAATTCCTGCTTTGAAAAAGCACAGTTTAGTGGAAGCTTCTGGAAATCTAGAAGAGAAGATCTGCTCTGAGCATGATAAAGTTCTGGAGATCTACTGTCGTACTGACCGACGCTTCATCTGTTATCTGTGTACGATGGATGAACATAAAGGTCATGAGACGGTCACTATTGCATCAGCAAGAGCTGATAAACAGGTAAGAACAGAAACCCATTAAAATTTTCAAATCTTGTCAGTTTGCCTTTATTTATTATTTAACTGATCAAACCAATTAAAAAAAAAAAAAAGCAACATTCACACACTGAACTCACCACCTCATGATGCATAAAGAGTGAAATGTGTTTTATTTGTCCTCAGAGCGAGTTAAAGGAGGAGCAGATGAAATCCCAGCAGAGAATCCAGGAGAAGCAGAAGAAGGTGCAGGAGCTGAAACAGGCTGTGAACACTATAAAGGTGAGCAGTGAGCAGAGACAGAGCTGCTCCTAGAAACACACACAACATGGACAACATGGAGACATTTAGAGTCGCAGTAAGAGAGGGAATGATAGATGAGCTTTACATCCTGTGTGTGTGTGTGTGTGTGTGTGTGTGTGTGTGTGTGTGTGTGTGTGTGTGTGTGTGTGTGTGTAACAGCTGAGTGCACAGACAGCAGTGGAGGACAGTGAGAGGATCTTTACTGAGCTGATCAGCTCCATGGAGAAAAAGCGCTCGGAGGTGACGGAGCTGATCAGAGCTCAGGAGGAGGCTGAACTGAGTCGAGCTGAACGACTCCTGGAGCAACTGGAGCAGGAGATTGTTGATCTTCAGAGGACAGACACTGGGCTGGAGCAGCTTTCACACACACACGATCACATGAATTTCCTTCACAAGAAAATGAAGGTACAATACGTCTGCATGTATACAGTATGTGACATATACAGGACTTAAGAATAACAAAGTGATTCTACTTTAAACCTTTTCTAATACGGAAACAATATCTTACGAGATTTTATATACAAATTTTAAGTAATCATAACTTTTAAGAATGTGTTCACCTGATTTCATGGCTATTTGCTGTATGCAGGCCGGCCGTCAGTCCCCTTCACGTCTTAGACCAGATTTTCACTCTGATGTCTGTGACGACTCACCCAGCATCACTGCCAGTCAACTTCTCTCATTTGATGGAGTGAAGGAATCTCTCTCTGATCTGAAAAAGAGAATTGAGGAATTTTATCCGGATAAAATCATCAAAATCCCTGAACGTGGTAAGAGGAGGGAGGAAGTGTTCCTGTGGGGGTGAGGGAAGTCTTTACATGCTGCCACGTCGAGGTGTCAGTCTTCGTTCCTGAGCACCAAAGCAATGCAGAGTTTAGAGTTTTCAACACCAAGTCGAATGTGTTTTTTTTTTCTCCTTCCACAGTTGATGACACTCAGAATTTACTCTCAGAACCAATTACAAGAGATGAGTTTATGAAATGTAGGTCTAAAATACACACACATCCACATCCTGTAATTAATACAGTATTTAACATGTTCCCATTTCTGATGTGTTTAGATTTCTGTCATCTGACTCTGGATCCCAACACAGCAAATTCTAACCTCATCCTGTCTGAGAAGAACAGAGCGGTGACGTACAGTGCGATAGAGCAGCCGTACTCCGATCATCCAGAGAGGTTTGACTTCAGGCAGGTGTTGTGTAAGGAGGGTGTGTGTGGACGCTGTTACTGGGAGGTGGAGTGGAGCGGTGATGGTGTGTTCATATCAGTCTCATATAGAGACATCAGCAGGAAAGGACGGGGTGATGAGACTTTGCTTGGACGAAACAATCAGTCCTGGAGCCTGCAGTGTTCTCCTTCTTCTTTCGGGTTCTATCACAACAGCATTAGGACTGATCTCAGAGCTCCATCATCCTCCAGAATAGGAGTGTATGTGGATCACAGTGCAGGAACTCTGTCCTTCTACAGCGTCTCTGACACCATGAAGCTCCTCCACAGAGTCCACACCACATTCACTCAGCCTCTGTACGCTGGATTCTGGCTCTACTCGAACGTCTTTAATTTATCAGGATCAACTGTGAGGTTGTGTCACCCAAAGTAATGAATGTGTCGTGGTTTAAGGCGTCAGACGTAAAGCTAGTGCACTATGTAGGGTGTACAGGCCCTTGTTCCGCACACCAAGTAATGTAATCAAGGATCAGGGAGTTTTGGAATCAGCCTTGTGCATTGAACATGAATGGTTTAGAAACAACTTTTAAGGAGTAATTTTTAAGGCGTGGAGGTTTTTCCTTCTTTTAAGATGACATAACGTTTTCAGATGTGTGTTGCTTCTGTGACTGGTTGTGAAGGTGGGTTTTGTCAGGCAGCTGCTCCAAACAGGTAATTAACAGTCATTAGGACACCTGGGACGCCAAGTGATAACAATCATTAAACATCCCTGTGCTGTTATGCTGCATTCATGGAACGCGTCTTGTCCAATCAGACGGTCGGAACTAACAGTCGTATAATAATAATTGTTCATATTACTCATGTAGACTACAGCAGGGTATATGTATAGTATATGTTAAAAGTCAAAAAGCATCTAAGCAATGTGACAAAGTCTATCAAGGAATACATCTTAATAATTGACATTACATCTGCGACACGGTAACTGTTGTGATGAAGGATGGCGATGTGAATGAATGAACCATGTGATGAACCACATTCGAGCCACAGTCACACTGCGAATGAACTCTCTCTCACCCACTCGCTCCGCCTGCACCTGATTCCTCCCCAGCTTTCCAAAACAGACAAACACTAATTGGACCTGTTGTTATTGGATTGTGCATCTTTTTCCACTCACCTGACGACACATGCGCCTACAGAGGGCAGCACTGGGACACGCCCCCATCACCACAATCATCCTTTATTCTGCTTCATCTACTTTTTTTCTTTGTTTACTTGTAGATCTACACACAATTGCTGCCAAACCTCACGGAAATATGAATATAAGTAACATAAAAAAAAAAAACATTAACAAAAGATAAAAATAGAGCAAGAAACAAATTATAATATATTATTCAGTATGCATTTTTGTTTTAACTAGGACTGCTACTTTTATCTGCTTACACTGAACGAACAAATAAAGTAACAACTTGACTTTTTTACTCATTTGAATGTTTTAAATAACACATGCAGATGAGGCTGGGATTTATCAGAGAGCCTGTCTAAGAAAAAGAAGCCATGTGTATAGGCAGTATCACACTAACTCATTGTCTATACCGATTGATCTTGTATTCAGGGTCGCGGGAGGCCTGGTGCCTATCCTAGGAGACTTGAGGCATGAGGCGGGGCACACACACACACACACACACACACACATACACTCATTCACACACTACGGGCAACTTGAGAACGCCAGTTAGTCTAATCTGCAGGACCTTGGACTGTGGGAGGAAACCGAAGTACCCGGAGGAAACCCACCAAGCACGGGGAGAACATGCAGACTCCATGCACACAGAGATGCTTTTTCAAGTTTTATTTATTTTTTTCAAATAATGTTTCTTATTGAGCATGGAGGGATGAATGTTGTAACATTATTTATAGCTGAACATATAAATTGATAATGACGCACTACTATATAATAGATTGTTATATATGCTTTATTTGCTGAATATAATTGTAGAGAAGTATGATTTTTTTTGTTGTTGTTGTTGTTCATGTACTCATGCATAAGCTGCTTCATCTTCCTCTGTGAATCCTTTTTTAACAGCCTCTTGAATGCTCTTTTTCTCTTCTGGAGCAGCAGCGGGGAGTATAGCAAGCAGCTCTTTGTCAATCTTCTCCAGTCGTGCAGCACTCTTCCTTTCAAACTCGTCCTTGTTCTTAAGGACAAGGCGTAAGATGGCTTTCTGCGCTTCATCACAGAAGTTCTCTAACTTCTGACGCTCTGAGAGAAACTCAGGCCTGTTTTTGTCCATGGCCATCAGTTTTCCCAGAGAGCTGACACGATCCATGATGTGCTTGGCGGAAACCTCAGTGTAAGTTGCTGAGATCATGTGCACAAGGCTGGATATGTTAGCTGCCTGAAAGGCTTGTTTGTAAAGAAGATCTTTGGAGAAGAGCTTTGCATTGTAAGAAAGTGAACGCGTTTTCTCAGACGTGGAGACGAAGTCTTTAAGAGTTCTGGTCAGGCTGGTTTTCACAATGTTGGACACCATCTGAAAGAAGTGTACCATCTTCTCCCACTGCTCTTTCACTCTCCCCATGGCATCCATACCTTTCACCAGCATCTGGATAGTTGTGTTAAAGTCTATCTCTTTAATCTCGCAGTTTCTCAT
The DNA here is from genome assembly GCA_011419295.1 of Clarias macrocephalus. NCBI lineage: Eukaryota > Metazoa > Chordata > Actinopteri > Siluriformes > Clariidae > Clarias > Clarias macrocephalus. The sequence goes on along the minus strand of JAAGKR010000851.1, from coordinate 11,027 downwards.
GGTGATCAGGATTTCAGTCAGCTCCTTTTGGTTCTTCTCCATGTTCTCTACACTCTTCTCATAGAGTTCTCTGGTCTTGTCCAGTTGAACGTGGCTCTGCTCGATACGGAACCTGGCGTTTTCTGATGCTCGTTTTGAAATGCTCGCGTTCTCAGATTTAGGTTCTTCTTTGGACATCATTGGTGGTTTGGGACTCAGGGCAGGAGACTTTGTGATGTCTTTGCTTTTGGTGTCAAAAACACGAGCAGATTCAGTAAGTTGTCTGATCCTTTCAATCAGCTCCTTTGTTTTGGCATCTTCACATTTCCCATCTGGTGCATACTTTGCTAGTTCTGCACAGATTTTAATACCTTCATCACAAAGGTTTAGCACATCATCTTTCGTTTTGCAATTTGGGACCCCTTTTAAACTCTCTTTGATTCTGGTGAACTGTTTCACCTGAAAATCTGTTACTACAGCTTTATTCTTTTGATCATACAAGTCTTTCCAGTTGATTGTGTTCTCTTTCACAAACATCTGAATGTTCTCGGTGCACTTTAGAATTTCTGCAGACTTGCTGTAAATATTGATTTCATCAATATTATCGGCAGCAGATTTTGGCCCTTGTGACTGACCTGCCATATTAGAAATCTTCTTTGAAGCATTAGCGATTTGGGTCGTTGGTTGAGCTACCATGGATGTTAGTCCATTAACAAGAGTTGTGAAGCTCTCAGACAAACCTTCAGCCAGATCCATACCTATCATTTCCCATCCACTAGGCAGTGAATCTAGTGCTTTCTTGTAACTTTCATGTGCTTCCTTCAGTTCCTGTTCCATGGCTTTCACTGCCTTCTGTGAGCCTTTCATGGCTTCTTCTGATGACTGCTTCCTCATCTTGGCCTCCTCCAGTTTCTTCTTGATGGCATCCAGCTCCTCTCCATAAAAGTATTGAGCATTTACACAAGCTTCCAGCAGTTCCTGGATAATATTAATGACATCAGTGAAACGCTTTTCTGTTGAACCTGCCAGCTCAAGACAGTCATCTGCAATGACGCGGATGTTCTCCAGCTGGTCAGGGAGGTGAGCTTGAACAACCTCATCGTTGTCTTGAAATAAGATCTTCACAGCTGTCTTCATATAATCTGGAACTGCCATGGTGTGGAGTCTAATCTGATCCATGTTCTTATGGGCCTCGTTGAAAGCCCACCAGCCAGAGTTACACACCTGCATGAGGCAGGCATGAAATGAATCTGGATATTTGATGTACTTGTAGCCCCCTTTAGGTGGGTTTTTGTTGATGGAAAAATCTGCACTGGAGGAGATGAAGACCAGCTCTCCCAGGATGGCTATAGAGAGTGGAGCAGGAGTCAGATACTCCTCCCAGTTGGCATACGGCTGCATCACAAGCTGGGTTTGGTTTCTCATCTCCTCACTTGTGGTGAGGCTTTGATTCTTCTTTGCAATTTGGGAATCCATGGAGTCCTTGTTCCTGCTAATACAAAGTGGGATTAATTATATGTATGAATGCAAAAATGAATAATAAGCTGTTTTCTTATCATTTAATTCCAAGCAAACACCTTGAAAACACTTTACATTTCATTTCAACATACCATACCGACTCTACCGTAGTAGACTAATTAATAAGAGTATGTTTGTTCCTCTGGCATATTCCTATGATATGCATTTTATATAGCTTAGTTTGAGTTGCCAGTAGGATATGGCCAAGGTGCCTTTAACTTGATTTCTGAGTTTGGTCAGGTGGGTCCACTCATTTTCTATTTCAAACTGATGGAGATTTGCCTTTATATGCAACCTGCTCAAAGGTTCACTAGAGTCAATGTCCTCAAGTTAATCAAAACAAACTGGATGCACTTGAGTTTAAGTTGGGCTATTTTAGACATCTATAATATGATAATACAAATTTAAAAAGTATGTTATTTTATGTACAATACTCATCCTGTCTCCTGTGCCTAGCATCCCCATACAGTAAAGACCGTTTCACATTTCAGTACAAAGGAACCTCAGGTCAAAGTTTTCATGAAGACTAGTGGGGCTTCTTCTGAACCATTCCATTTGTGAAGACCATTTGTGGAACATTTCTGAACCATTCCATTTGTGAAGACCATTTGTGGAACATTTCTGAATCATTCCATTTGTGAGGACAAAACCCAAGCATGGGGAGAACATGCAAACTCCATGCACACAGAAATTAGGCCCTGGCCGGGAATCAAACCCGAACCCTGGAGGTGCACGGTGACAGTGCTAACCACTACACCACCGTGCGCCTCTCTTGAAGACACATTTATTTATTTATTTATTTATTTTTTAAATAGTCAGGGATCAATGTTTATGGACCAGAGAGTGAGAATGTGAGTGGATAACATGATCTCTTTCCTCTAATG